>CAUYRT010030046.1:0-28153 GCA_963574885.1 Lepilemur ruficaudatus
CTTCTTCCTTCTGTTTTGCTTTTATTCTGATGCTCTTGTACTGACTTCTTAAGATGGATGCTTAAGTCATTCTTGAAGTATTACTTTAGTGACATCCCTGTTTTGATATTCAGTATTGCCATTATAATTTTGTCCTAAATATTTTCTAATTTTTATCATGATTTCTTCTTTAACCCTTAAAGTTTTTAAGAAACAAAATATTTCCATAGAAGCAAAATTCAAAACAACCTAAAACTATGCTACCTCTTGCATAAGAAAAGGAAATGAGAATATAGTCGTGTATCTTCTACCAATTGCAAAAGCATATATAGGAAGGATAAATTAACAACGTTTGATTTCAACTAAGTGTGTTACCTACAAGTGGTGGTAGGAATCAAAGAAGAAGAAACTTGGAGAGTGGTCACATTTCCCTTAGTATACCTTTTTTGTATAGTTTTTACTTTTGGAAGCATGTTAATGTTCCATATATTCAAAAGAATAAAAATCAACTATGTTGAGAGGGGGAAAAAACTAAAACTGAAAGCAAACTGAAACAAATGAATTTGATTGTATTTCAAGTGAATTTCATAACCACACTAAAAGAAAATTTAAAAAACAGTAATCTAAGTAACTCATGAAAACTGTGTTTGACTGTATACTCTCTACCGTAGGTAAGGTTGGGGCACAGGGTCTGCAAATCAATCTGGAATTTTTTTTAGTAGATTTTGCTTTTTTGTAGTAGTATAGGTAAAGCTATTCTGAAACAATTTAAATGAGTAAATGTGTTGATGTTGTTGGGAGCCAGGTTTGTCATTATCACAGAAGGGACATACAAATAAAGAATGCAGGAAGACAAGAGAGAACCCTCTGGGGATGGGTTGGAATTGGAGTAATCAGTATAAATTCATAATTTCTACAATATATGTACTATATGTGTAACGCATGTGGTATGAGCACATGTATATGTATATGTGTCCACACAGGTATATATTTGCCTATGTGTATATGTGTGTGTATGCAGATATTCACTAGCTCTATTCACTGAAAAGATCTAGAAGCAGAGACATCTCAGTAATTATACACACACCTAGCTCTCCAATCTTAGGTTCTAATACCGTGCCTCACTGAAAGAAATGATGGCTCTGCTGAGCAATAGCTGGTCCTGGTTTTCTTTATCTGAAAATGTCTTTACTTTGCCTTTGGTTTTGAAAGATATTGTCACTAAGCCTGTACATTTATGTTGACACATTTTCTTTGTCTGTGTTTTAAAAATATCCCACCCTTGTTACTTTTCTGTTGTTACTTTTGACAAGAAAAAACTTTTTTTCTCTATTGAAGTATACTTTACATATCATGCCTTTACTCCACTTTGTGTACAATTAAATGATTTTCAGTGAATTCTAAATAAGTGAAAAATTAATTTACAGAAATGATATTTATCACAAATGACAACTATCTACTACAAATAGATAAATTTTATTTATTTTTAAAAATCTGGCAATCTTATTGAATATACATGTCAAATAATCTAATTTAGTTATGAATGAAATCTGTTTATCTCCATAAAACTCAAAGAAAAATTTGTGTGTCTGTGCATGTAAGTATTTCCTCAATGTAAATAAAATCATTCATGGAATGATTTGACATAATTGTGAATCTAGAAATATTGGAAGTTTATAAATATTAAATTCATCATTGACTATCACTTCATCTATTTATATCTATGTTGAAATAAATATGTATATAGAAAAATACAAGTATCTGGCCACCTTAGCAATTCATGATGTTTTGACCACCTTCTCCTAATACGCACTCAGTGAGCTGCAGGGGCACTTGAGAATGCATCTTGGAGTTCTTCCAGAAACTCTGAGTCAAAGAGCAATGTCTGCATTCACAAAGAAGCATTCACAGCTGTCAGAAGTTAAATGTCCATGAGACTCATAGTACAGCTGCAGTCTTTCCAGTACACTGACAATATCTGTAGGAACTAGAATTTGATAACTATTTTTCCATAGAAAAAATATCACAGAATGATTAATCTTTGCCTGACCGATGAAAAATAATTATGCATTCACAGCACATGAAGTGTCATTGTCCTAAAACATTACTTTGCCTGAAGTGCTTTTGGAGATAATTTCCACTGCTAGAGAAAGTACTCTTGCTGCAATAAACTGTCAATGAACTTCTTGTAGGCAAACACCTGCAGACACCTGCTGGCAGCGGGTGCATAATATTTAGGATTTTAGAAACTGCAGCATAAACCAAATGTGCAAACCAGTACGGGGTGTGAGTGAGTGTGTGAAAGTATGCATGACTGAAGAAATGCATGCATGAACAGGTATTTTGTGTTTCCATTTATACTTGATAAAATGAATAGACTGAATTTTCTTCTGAAATGTGTAGTATAGCTGATCAGAGTAATCCAAAAGCAATCTACATTTGCTAATAAGGTTTTCAACTTGAGATTATCTATCCCAATTTATTATCAGGTATTTTCAGGAAGAATGATTACTATGTTGAAAATATTTAGCAGCCACATGCTTTTATATGTCCATAGACATAACAAGTCATCCATACCCTCTCCCTGTGTAGGGCAAAGTACCTTGCCGAGTCTGTTAATTTAATAAATGTATGCTTAACTCAAAAAAAATAATAATAATAATTTAATATATCTTTTGAAAATGTTTGAAAAATTCGAAATGAGATTTTAAAATCTCTGTTTCTTTAATACTTTGGGTGTTAGGTTCAAATGGACGTAAGTAGATTAGATCATGTTGGATAACTATTCAACTTTATGGTTGAATGAAAGAATCCATTTGAAAATATATTAGTTTTTACTTGTTATATGACTTAACAGATTAATAGTCGCTGAATATAGAGATCAGTTTCCTAAAACTTAGTGAAGTTTTGAAGAATTTTTTATCATGTCTTAAAGTAAAAATAATTAGAAGCTTTTTTAAATGTCAATTTTCGGTATGTTTTGGAGTTGTTGGTATGATAAATGATGAAGAAAAATGGAAAGCCAGTTGCATTGAACATTAGAAGTGGCAGGCCCTTAGACATCATAGAGTTCTACACCCAAACTTAAAGGAACCAGACAGTGTTAAGGTATTAAACAAAATGCCACTGCTAGTTATTGGAGAATTGGATAAGTCTTTCAATTTTCTGACTCCTTGGTCAGTGTACATTGGAGTGGAGGAAAATGTGTAAATAAGTTAACTTGATAACTTATTCTGACAAGCACTATAATAAAAATAAAACAGGAACTACCTCAGGTCCCATGCTATTTTTGGAAGCATTCCATGTCATTTGCATAAGACCTTCAGATACTGAATGGATTATCGTAATAAATTCAGCTTGGATTATTGAAGAATTTCCTTATACAAGGTGAGCAATAAGTAAGCTGTTAAATTGTAGTCTTACCATGCATGTTCATTGACAGGAAAAAAATCAAGCCAATAGGTTGGTTAACTTTGTGGAAATAAATAAAGTTTCCCTGTGATTAAAGTGTTTAATCAAACAAGTTTGTTTTCATGTATGTTAATTCATGCATGTTAGTTAGATCATGCTTAGGGTGTCCTTATTTTAATTAGTGTACTCATCTCTACGTATCTGATATTAACTACTATACTATATGAACAATTTATTTTGGATTATTTTGGTGAATTTGACAATATTTTAACAGAAGACAATTAAGCAGACTCTTTCTTCCAAAAGGCATTCCAGGAAAGTGCTTATATAAGGAGGTTGACTAAAAGTCTAGTATATGTGGTGTTGTATTTTTCTTTCAAATCATTATTTAGGAAAAATAGTTTAAACTAAAAAATATTTTTACTGTACTTTCTGTTCAATAATTCTTTATCGAAGTATATGTATTTAATGTTTTCAAATATAGAGGTATGAGCTATTTTTGACTGTCCATGACGGACTTTTGCAGAGATAATGCAATGATTAGAGGTTTGAGTAAAGATTCCCTAGGATCCCAATCCCATTTCTACCTTTTCCTAACTGTTTAAAATATTGCTTAATTTATTTAAATCAGTGCCTCTGTTTCCTCATCTATAATTTGTGTATAATAATAAAACCTAATTTTGTGAGGATTAGTTGAGATAATCCACACAAAATGCTTAGCATACTTCCCACCACACTGTAAGCACTAAATAAATGTTAGCTGCTATTTTTGTCTTGATGTTATACTGTTAGTTGTTACAGGCACCAATATAGTTTGAGTCTATTTGGTAAAGAAAATAGTTGGAGAAGGCAACATGTGATCTCAGAGGAGTTTTTTTTCTTTTTTTTCCCCCCAGAATAGAAATTATTCAAGATAAGTTGTATTCATTTTCAGCCGATCCTGATTAGTTATGGATTTATAGCACCAAGAGTCCTCAATAAGATTAAGTGCTTGCTGGCTTGCAGATTTCCAGAGCTCTTTTTGGCTACTGGAATAAAAAAATGGGAATGCTTGCCAGATAGCACTTCCTAGTGATGAATTTTATGAAACTTGTGCATTCACATTGTTCCAAAAGATCTGGAGGACAGAATAGAGGAGAAACTAAATTTTTTTTTATCTTGCATTTACAATGTCATAAATAAAAATAAAAATTATTGAAATTGCATGGAAAATTAAGTCAAGTTTGAGTATGAAACATTTTGATACACTAAAGAAAAAATAATAAAGCTATTCTGAAAATTGTCTTCAAGATGAAGATATAATCTGGCTATATTTAAAATAAATCTGCAGCACCATAGTCAGTATTTAGATATGAAAGTGAAGGCTACTATTATTGAAAAATAAAGCAGAGTAAATTTAAGTTTTTAAGGATATTAAGCTCCAGTGTAAATTACTTAATTCACCTTACATGTAGAACATTATATTTACATATACATTAATTCAAATTATGCTCAGTTGTTTTATTTATTAATTTTGCAAGCATATATGTGTATATATATATCATAAATGTTGTGGTTTATGTGCTGCATTAAATTTAACTGTGTATATATATTTAAGCACATTTATTTTTGCTTTTATATTTTGAATGATTTCTGTAGTTCCCGAATTTGTATTTTAAACACACAATCTTACTAAGTTTGAATTCTATTTAATACTTGTATTATTGTTATAAATGTCTCTATTGAAGAAACACTTTTGTTGAAGTGTAATTTTGGAGCCAAGATCATGACCTTGAAAGTCAAATATAAGAAAAATACCTTATTTCTTCTTGAAGAAAATATTTTGACCATGGGTATTTTGTTTGATTCCACAAAGGTTAATTTTGGTACATTTGACTTACATATACTATTTTTCACATGACAGACAGTTATGTGATAACTTCATTCTTATAGCCAGCTGTGGAGATGAATGGCCTAGTTTTCACACAAACACACACACACACACACACAGAGGATGAGTGAAAACGAAAAATGTATGTATATGCCATATATGGAATATACAACTTTGAAATATCAGAGTATAATAAATTGTACTCACCATCAATGTCACCCTGAAACTGTCTTTTTTCTCTCGCTGTCAATTTCAAAAGACACTTGCCACATATATGAAAATAAACTCTTTATGTCCTCTCTCTAATATGTAATTTTCTTGATGGTATCAACTGTGTTGTACCAATATTTATATCTCCCAGCAGCTAAACCATTTTTGACAGTATTCACATGAAGATTATGGTTTTGCCATACCTGTACACCATTCCAAATAAAAATTACTAGTATGTTCAAATATTAGCAGACACTTTCTGCTGTAAGAATATGCAATGATTCAGGTTTTACTGCATTTTGGGAATTCAGATATTTATATAATATTCATTGTCTTGATTATGTATATCAAGTTCATGTCTTGGAGTAATATTTAGGTAGCATGTTTAGACACAGTTCCTAAGCCTATTTTATCTATTCCTTGCCATTAATATTTTCTAAAACCTAAATGGAAAGATTTGTGTGTTTTTTTTATTTTGTTTTTTAAATTTTATTCTCAATTCCCGCAGCCATATTCTTGCAGAATGCAGGATAGTACAGTCCTTGGAGCTTGATCACCCCAAGGAGAACAACCTAGCGGTCACTATACCTGTAGTTATTGATACACAAGACCTCTTCCAATCAAAAAGGGTTCCTGACAGGAAATAAATAAACAAAAAAAAGAAAAGAAAGAAAAAAAGCCTTTAAAAATACACATAATGTGCATGTGTATCTTGATTGGTTGTTTGTAGCTGAGCATTTAAGCCACTCTGTGCTAGCTTAAAAGACTGCAGACACATGGCAGCTGTTAGAGCAATTATTTTTATTTTCTTTACTGTGAGCAATAGGTGACTCTAAAGTGCTCAGTGCTGTTTCCTCTGGAGTTCCTGACTTTGCAGGGTGAAGTTTTAGGATAGTCTGCTTGCTTTCATAAAATAGAATACTTTGTAATCTGTTTTTTTGTTTGTTCATTTGTTTTATTTGTTTTAGATCTTTTCCAATTCTGATTGTGTTATACAAAGTAAGAGCTGGGTGTCTATGATCAGATGCAGACTATATACAGATGTTTACACTTAAGAGAAAGCATGGTCAGTAGGCAAATGCATTATTATTATTTAAAAACTCTTTTATTCATATTAGCAAAATATCATGCAAGTTTAAGAACAATAATGATCATAGAAGAAATATGAATTTAAATATAGATCCTTTGCACAGCAAACAATCAATAGAGTGAAGAGATAACCTATAAAATAGGAGAAAATATTTGTGTATCATACATCTGGTAAGGCATTAATACCCAAAATATGTAAGGAGCCCAAAGAAATCAGTAGAAAGAAAACAACCAGATTTAAACACTGAGCAAAGGACCTGTATAGACATTTCTCAAAAGAAGACATACAAATACTTAGCAGATATATAAAAAAGATGTTCACCATCACTAAACATTAGGGAAATGCAAATCAATTCACCAAAAGATATTACCTCATTCCTGTTAAAATGGCTATTATCAAAAAGACAAGGGATACAAAAATGTTGGTGAAGATATGAGAAATGGTAACCCTTCCCTGAAGGGAATGTAAATGACTAGGAGAGACCAGAAACCAGACCTCCCATTTACAGTCACTAATCTTTGTTATAGGTTAAGTGCACCCTTTATTGTCCTGTACCTAGTTTGACTAGATGGTAAAAAGACCCATCACTGTTACATCTTCAGTGTCGAATGCTAAATTTACCTTTCCTTAAAGAAAAATACCATCTCAACTAATCCTACTATTGTAACTATGCATGAAGCCTTATAGAGAAAGATGTTGAAATTGCGTTAAGCTTACCTAAAATTTGTCTACATAAATGATCCCAAAGTGTTAGTTACACTTGGGAACACTGACTTCCATTCTCTGGAATCTGTGCTTCCAAGCTACTATCGACAAACTTTGCATTTGAATAAGCTCTCTTTAAATCAGGTTCTAACCCTTTTGACCATTTTGATTATTTTAATGTTGACAACTCTTGACCTTTTATAACTTTCATAATTTTTGCAACTCCTTCTTTCATTTATTTCTCTACCCATCCAACCGTCAGCTTTTCTTGAGGTAAATGTCACACATCATTTCATTTTACCCACAAAGATTTCAGCATGGATCTCTAAAACAAAAATTCATTTTTAGAAGCATAACAATAAGATCACTTCACACTTAAAAATCAGCATTAATTCCTTAATGCTATCAACTAACCAAAGTTCCAATTTTTCTTGATTGTCTCACAAATTTGTATTTATTTCAATTAAGACCCAAATAATGTCCATATATAACAACCTATTGATATTCTTTTTAAGCATCTTTTAGTCTACATGTTCCTCAGCCTAGCACTTTCTCTCTCTCTCTCTTTCTCTCTCCTTCTTTCATTTTCTCCCTCCCTTCCTGTCATCTCTCTTTCTCTTTTCCTTGCAAACTATCTGATGAGGATTCTGAATCATTCTTCTGATCTAGATTGTGCTGATTGCCCCCTGTGATATCATTTAAGATGCTCCCTGTTTCTCTGTATTTTTTTATAGGTTGCTAGTTAAATTGAGAGTTCAATCCAGACATTTTTTAATTTCACCAAAATAATGCAGGAAAGGAAGGGGAAGTACTGTGGCTTCAAATAATTATCAAATGTAAATGGGATGATGCATAGTTCAATCATTGTATTTTATAGTTAATGAAACTGACATCGAGAGATACATCAAAAGTCATGAAGCTTGTCGATGGCATAGTTTCTAATAGAATCTAGGGGTCCTGAATAGAATGGATAGGAATAGAAATTTCAGTACACAGAAAATGCTCAGCACCTAATATAGAGCAGTAGGATATGTTATTAAGAGTATAGCAATTAGTGTTTGAAGATTTGTGACTTCAATATCCTATACCACATAATATCATTAGGCAAGCTCTAGATTCTCTGAACCTATGGAAGACGCTAGAATGGTTATGAGCTTTTTTCCATAGCAAAAACAGAGAGATACAAATATTTAATGGAATAACATTCAATTGACTGTTAAAGAATGCAGCAAGTTAATCTGGACTGCCAGGTTCCCAGGTGGAATCTAACCACTGTTATTTTTAAGTGCAGCTTGAGGGTCTTGCAAAACAAGTAGGAACCAGAGGGTCTTTTACAGTGGGCTCTTCTGAGAATCTAGGGATTCAACTATTGTTGGTTTTTGAGATGTACTCTGGGGAAAGCTTCTAGCTAAGATTCTAGATCCTGGTTTTATCCTGTCATTCCTCTCTTTTTAAACACACTTGTAACAGGAAAGCATTCGTACTAAATAGTATGCCACAAAAACTGTCGCTTAAAGCTCATAGAAATTCTCCTTCTAGATTTCTTATTGGAAAAATTTTCTTAGTTGGGTAGTTATCCAGAAAATTGGCCATCGTATGAAACTCCCACAAAGCCTCAGTTTCTTAATTTATCAATGAGGTAGGAATGCAAACTGAAAACAATCTGAGACATCTAGTTGTTAAAATATCTCTGCTTTTCATCAAGTGAAGAAAATCAGTCAAGAATTACAGAATGCAAAATAAATCAATCAAGGACCATTGCTGTAAAGATGAACACTGGTATTCGGAAGGTCAAAAAGTCCATTGTCTCCATACATTTTCCCAACCTTCTTAGATTGTAAGATCAAAACTTCAATAATTTATGTTAAGGTATTCCTTCCAGAAAACCTCTGTTAAAATAGAAAAAAATCGCCTAGTGCTTCTTGCCACCCTTTATATCACACTAACATTATAGGATATAACAGATTAATTAAATATTATAAGCTTAACCTCTGGAAATGCAGAAGGACAAAAATGACTAAAACATGAGCTAATCTTACAGCATGAGCTCTCCCTGTTTACAGGAGAGACGTTGGGGATGGCACTGGGAATGTGTAAAGTGGATTAGGTAGTGCTGCCAAATGGTTGGCAAAAGTTTATAAAGACAAGGAAAATAGGTTATTTTAATCAAATTTATCTACTTTAAAATAGCATTTATTATAAAGCCGGGCTTTATCTTTCTAGGATCCCTCCAGTTAATCAGAGCTGACTTCATCGACAGCTTGCTCCCGTTAATTACCGCAGTGTTTTAACTGAATGCCCCAGAGTATTGATGTAGTCAACAACCAATTCAAGCCTCAGAACGCTAGAAATCTTGGCAGAACTATGGAGACAGTTTATCAATATCTAAGGTATTTATTATTTTTTAAAAAAAACCACACTAAGTCTATGGGTATGTGGATAATGACAGAGCAGTATGTAAACAGTATGACTAACAGAAGATTTCTTAAAAACCAAAAGTAATTTCCTTGCTAATGCTCATACTATGTATTTTAAACAACAATTAACATATGCTTTTTACAAGATAAATCTCACGTAACCATTTTATATAATATTTAGAATTTTAAGGTAAATGTGATACTTTAACAGTTACTTGGGTTTTTGAATTGGGAATTAAGATCCCCGCAGTATAGTAAATAAATCCTTAGCCTGGGCATCAGGAAACATAAACTTGTATTTCACAGTTGACTACCTGAAATTTATGTGACCTTGGTGGGATAGCCTGATCACAATGAGGTGATCCCTCCTTTTGTTCTCCATCTGAGAAAGCAGTATGGTTTCCTGCCTGCCTATCCAGGTTCATCTCATCTCATGCCACCTCCCACCTACCATCCTTGAGGCTATGGTTCTACAGTCTCATTGCATGACTCGTAGTTGCATGATCTGGTAATGCTCTCTCTTGCTTTTAGGCCAGTCAACGGATTCTCAATGGAAAGTATGGAGGCAAGATCCTGAAACACTCTCTTCTCCTACTCACTTTTCCATTAATTATACATCCATATATCTTTTTAGTGCAGTATAGATATTACCCCTTCCCTAAAACTTTTCCTGACTCTCCTCTTGCTTACATTCTGAGGTACTTGTGTGTGCTCCCATATCACTAGGGTGAGCACAAGTCCTGTGTTTCCAGATATAGTCCCAGTTTATATATGTTTTCTTACTTGAATTAAAATAGTGACCCTTTCACTCCCCAATATCCTAATTTATTTAATAAATTATACAGTTGCACTACACAACATCTTCTGTTTATTTCTGCCATCCACGTATAACTTTGTATTGTTACTGCCAAGTTATGTGACTGATTTCTCCAGGAGAATGTAAGATTCTTAGCATTAGGTAAACTATATCTTATTTGCCTTATCATCACTAGAACTTTTAGTAAGTATCTAGCTTTTGGTTCTAAGTATCTAGGCATGGATCATATTACTCTCAAGATTTCTGTTGTTGGAAATTGACAATTTTTAAACTCCATACTCATGCTGAAAACCAAAGTCCTATTTGTGAATTATACCTCAACATTCCTTAAAAATAAGGAATGCACACTAATATATATTTAATTATTTACATGTTATATGAAAACTATAATCTCTTAAAATATTATAAACCTTACCCAAATTGATAATATAAATTCAAAAAAAATAAAATAAATATACATAGTGGATATAATGTCTTCTTATACTTCATTGGATTATATTGAGCCCCTCTTAGAATGTGGTGTTACCATTTCACAAATGAACAAAACAGATGTGTAAAAAGGTCCCTTTGTTACAGAAAAACTTATTCTAGAGGTAATCTATAAATTATTTGGTAAATGGTTATGTTTATTCTTCTTAGATTATTTTCCCCCTAACCATAATATTAAAGAAGGAAGAATAGGAAAAATAAACATATGGGAGAGCATTTGGTTCATGAATAATTTGAATGTTTTGAAAATTATGAATCTAGAGACAGTGTTGTCAATATTATAGAATCCTTATCCACACATTCCAAGGACTTAACAACTCAGCTCTTGAAATTTCTTTCTATGCCTCTAGAAATAATATTCTATGGAAAAGAGCATTAATATGTCATAAAGTTATAACTACATCCACATAAGGGTAGTAAGCTCTTCATTTATATAGTGATTAACCAAAATTTTGACACATATTATTTTTCTTTACAAAGACTTTGTGAGACAAATAGTAGATATATTATTATTTTGATTTTATCTTTTTGACAAAATTGATCTTAGTTTGTGATGTTGCCAAAGAAGCTTCTCATTTTAAATCCAGCACCCCTTTTATTAATATTAACTATTTGTTTAAGCATATGAATTAATAATGCATTAATTAATTTTAATGTAGTCTTAAATTACTTAAAATAAAAACTCTAGTTACCACTTAGTTACTAGCTAAAATCTGTTACCATAATTCTCTTACACCAATGACATTTATAATTCGTGCAGGTTTGAGAATTGATTAGCTATTATGATATCTATAGTACCAAAAATATATAGAAATTTCCTTAATTAAGATCTTCAGGAACTATAGTAGCAGAAATGCTTGAAAACTTTTTTCTTCTCTTTTGACCATCCTCCTCATTTTCACAGATCTAATTCATAATTTTAAATCCTAAACACCAAATGGAACCATAAGGTATGCTACCGGGGCACGCTAAGAATGACTTGTTGGTTTGAAGAAAAGAAAATAGCATGTGCTATGGTTTGAATGCATCCCCAGAGTTCTCTGTTGCAAACTTAATCCCAAATGTGATATTGTTGGGAGGTGGGCCAAATGAGAAGTGTTTAGGTCAAGAGGGCTCCACTCTCTTACATGGATTAATGCTGATCATAAAAGAGCTTGAGGCTGCTAGTTCAATCTCTTGCTCTCTTGCATGGACACTGTATCTCTCATCCATGTGGTATCTTCCACTGTGTTATGACACGACAAGAAGACCCTCCCCAGATGCCAATGCCATGTTCTTGAACTCTCCGGCCTCCAGAACTGTGACTCAAATAAATTTCTCTTCATTATACATTACCCAGTCTCAGATATTCTGCTACAGCAGCATAAAACAGACTAAGACAGAATAAATCTTGTTTTTTTTCCTTGTTTTGCAAGGTTTTCTGAAGTTTATTTTAGTCTTATTTTCTCATGAAGAAAAAGTTTTATTTATTATTTATATACTCAATAAAATGGTAGTCTATGTCTTAGTTCATTGGTGACTCACTTGCACTAAAGTCTGGACAGATATCTGTGTTCTAGAAAATTGTGTCTTTGGCTTGGTAGAGTAAGAGGTTGAATTTCCATTGAGTAAAAAATTGAGAGTTATCTTTCAAAAATTTAAAAGTTGAGGTGTTTGAACTTGAACAAATATCATGCTAATCATTCTTAGTCAAGAAGTTTTTTTTTTTATAATCAAGTAGAGTTTTTGTAACTTCAATAGATAAAAATAAAGCCGAATTTAGTATAAACTAATTTAACAATTATATTATCTTACTATTTGTTAGGTTCTAGAGTCATAGAATAAATGTATTAAATGTTGAGTTTGTTCTAGAAAAACACATATTAACTTTATCATAGTTAAAATTGAGTTATGCAATAACCCCAAACCTCACTAAAAGGTAATTTTCAAATAATAGGTTTGTTAATACTGGGTAATCATTCAAGTTTCTAATTCTCCTCAGTCATATCTAAAGTAAATGTTAAATCATCACAGAGCTTTTCCATGAACCACCCTATCTAAGTAACCTACTATGTCCCTCCCACATCATGCTCTAACATGACTTTGTAGGACTCATCACTATTTTAAATTATTCAATTTTACTTTTTTAGATCTCATTACCAACTTAATCTGTCCTATTTTCATATTTATCAAATATTGTATTATATCCTTTTACTAGAATACAAGTCAGATGAATGGAGGAACTCTATTTTTTATGTCTGTAATTATATAAGAGGCACCAAATGTTTCTCAATATGTTCAGGTTGAATGGATAAATGAATGAATAGATTAATGATTAACAATTATTTCAATGAGTTTGAAGTAATGGAAAAGATGGCATTTGAAATCAGATAAACTTAGGTTTTGATTGTGGACAAATTAATCTCTCTGTAGCTCAATTATTAGGACAATAATAACACATAATAACAGAGACCAAATGAGACCGTTAAAGTGTTAATATTTGTATTCTAATGGCAATGAATATTTGTGTGTTTTGGGGCTTGTATGCTCCCTTTTAAAGACACAGTATAGAGTAAATGGTAAGAGCATGTCTTGTCAGATTACCTAGAATAAAATGTTCCCTTTATGACTCAGGATGTCATTGCCCTTATACAATTTATCTAATTTCTCTATGCCTCCACTTTTTCACTTGTAATAAGGATGTATATTTCCTGTCTTATAATGTTTTATAGGAAGAGTTTATTGTTTAATTATTAATTACTTTTAATTATAGCTATTAATAGTCTATCATTTATTATTAATCTATTACACAGGAACTATGTCAGTGTTTATTAATAGCAGTATTTTTATTTTCCTTTTATCATTGGATTTCTTCAATAAAGTAGTGAGTTCAATTAGAATTTGTTGGGTTTGCAGTGCTTATAGAAATCTCAAATAACTGTGCCTAGGGACAGACATTGTTATGTGACTGAATGCTCAAGAGACTGGTTTACTTCAAAAATCCTTACTTGAAGATGCTTAGTACAGTCAGGCTACCTTAACAAACACCGCAAACTAGGTGACTTATAAACAATAGAAATTAATTTCTCAAACTTCTGGAGGCTGAAAAGTCCAACATTAAGACACTAGCAGATTTGGTGTCTGGTGAGGGGCTGCTGTATGGTTCACGGATGACACTTTCTAGCTGCGTCCTCAAAGAATGCAAGAGACAATCCAGCTCTCTGGAACTTCGTTTATAAGGGTACTAATCGTATCCATGAGAATTCTATCATCATCATTTAATCACCTCCCAAAAATCCCAGATCTTACTATCATTACATTGGTGATGAGCTTTCAACATAAGAGTTTAGCGGGGGGACACAAACATTCAGATCATAGCATAGGGTGATAATCATACAACTGTAGATAGAAACATGTGTGGACATTAAATTTTGTAAAAAAAAAAAAAAAAGACATCCAATGAAAACATAAAATCATGACAGAATTGAAAAAGTAAGAATTTTGAAAGAGAGAACAAGAATCTTGCACAAGACTGAAGAGTTTGAGAGTAGAAAGGAGAAACAACAAAGTGTGGAATCATAGAAACCAATGAGACAAGTTTAATAAGCAGTGGAGAATTGTAGAAATTGATAAAGAGAGGTCAAGTAAAGGATGCTTTGAAGTGTTCAGTGCCATGGCCATTAAGAAAATCAGTATTGTGTTGAAGACAGAAACTATAATATGAAGAGATGAACAGTGAGTGTGATATTAACATGAAGATATGGCAGCAGCAAAACAACAAAGGGGAGATGATAGGAAAATAATAAGGAAGCGAGGCTTGCTTGAGTAGAATGGTTAAAATTTTCTGCTATTTAAGATGCAGCACACTTGAGCTCGCTTCTACACTTATGGGAGTGACTCAGCAGTGAAATTTCACATAATTGACTAAGCATAATTTGAGGGAATGTTATCAAAAGTCTAATTAAATGTCTACCCTGATTGAACTTGATCAAATCAGAAAAGAGATCTTTTATCTTTTAGATAAGGGGCAAAGAAATAAGGATGGGAATAGGTATTTTCATATATTGGCTAAGGTGGCTAAAAGTACATGCCTTATAACATCTCACCCCTAACATATAGAAAAATCAGATGTAGTCTCTCAGTTTTTTAAGTGTCTTCCTTCAAACATCAAGTGCTATAATTCTGTATTGTTTCTTTCTCACTTCCTTTCTTCTGCTTCCTCTTATTTTTAGCCTTGTTTCTTCATTGTACTTTATTTTTTCCTTGAGAAAAAGGCCTTGAGGTGGATTATGGAAATACATTAAGTGTTCAATATAGTAAAATAGGCAGAAGTGCGAAGGCAGAATAGAATTAAAGATATAAAATGAAGATGGAAATGAGATTAATGTTAACAGGTACATGCAAAATTTCCATGCCATTACTAAGTCCAGATTCATGACCTGGCATTAAATTTTCTTGCCACTAATATGAAGGAAAAATCTGGTAAATAATATTATAAAATTGTAAACCTTTTAAAGATTTTAAATTTCTAATAATAATAATAATAATAATTACTCTAGTAATTATTAGATGGTAGGGCTAGTTTCTTTGAAGGCCATTCAAATACCAAATTCTATAAAACAATTTGTTTTGGTATCAAAATATGGTTGCTGTCTATTCTCTGTAGCAGGAAATACAACTTTGGATAATTTTAATTGTGTTAAAGAAAATAAGAAGTGGGCCACAGGACTGAGGTTGTCTCTGTACTACAATCTTTTGCAAAAGAAAACTAAAACTTAACGTGTAAGAATTTGTTGTAACTGACTTAAAAAAAATCAAGCATCATTTAATTACAAACAGAGAACCAGCCAATTAGTTATATAACTAGGGACTTCCCATCTTCCCATACCCAAATAAGGCAAATTCCCAGCTGTAGCCAATCAAATTGATTTCTTTGCTTTATTTTCACATTCAGCCTATAAAAATTCACTGTTCACACTGCTGGTGGGAGGCTCTCTGAACCTCTTTTCAGCTGCCCAATACATGAATTGCTGTTTGCTCAAATAAACTCTGTTAAATTCAATTTGTCTAAAGTTTTCTTTTAATATTCATGATGAAAATAAAAAGCAAATTGATAAATCTGGAACATTTTCATGATTTACTTTATTGGTTATTCATTAATCCACCTATATAACACTCATGAACCAGGAGATTTATGGATATTAAATATTTCTGGACTGTATATTATGCTTTATTGACTTTTACATCGATCTTACGGCAATCTCACACTGTCTTGAATATTGTAGCTTTAGAGGTATCTAGTATGGATTTTCCTAAAAAACAAAGGAAAAAAGCAAATACATAATTTCATATTTACTCTAATTTAAGTTATATTTAAAAATTGTATACATGATAGAATCTAAGTCATCATTGCCACAAATAACACATTTTTTTAATTTGGGCCTACATAAATATATGGAACCATGTGGCCACAAGGGAAAATTCTGAATTTTTTCTATCTTACTATTAATTCTGAGTAAGATATTAACCTTACCAGGTGAGAGGACAAGGTGACAAATAGATGAGAAACAAAATACAAATTATGTAAATCATATTTGCTCTTCAATCAGTATTTATTTCACATATATTTTAACACTTAGCATATGTCACACATGGCTTTGGGGAATATGCAGAGAATAGACAAACAGTGTTTGTGGCTCATAGACATTAAAATCTAGTAATAGAGCCTGATAATAAACAAGTGGATAAATGTAGTAATAAGTGTTGTAAAGTAATAAAACTGTTATTGTAAAAGGTAAGGATGGTAAGTGGAACAAATTTAAGTAAAATGATTAGAGGAGTAGACAACAAAAACAAAAGCCCTGTGTTTGAAGAAAATTGGACTGACTCGAAGAACCTAAAGATACCTCATATAACTGCAAAATAGTAAGAGATGGTGAGTGCAGAAGGAAATGAGGTTGAAAATGTGGTTTGAGATGAAGAAGGACCTATTCGTTTCTATTAAGTAATCTGGGCTTGGGTTTGTTTTCTAATTCACTGGGAAATCTTTGGAGGGTTAAAAGACAGGAATTTGTGTATAATTAGAGTTTGTATTATTTAACAGACTATCTCAAGCTTTTTGGCATAGAACAACAGTGTCATTTTTTTTGGCTCACCTATCTCAAATTTGGTGAAAGGAAGGCTTATCTTTGCTACATAAAATCACCTGGGTCAGCTGAATTGGAAATTGGAGGATCCACTTGAGAGATCTCTCTTGCGTGGGTGAACGTAAATGCTGGCAGTTGGCTGAAAACTCAGTTTGTGCTGAGAGCCAGGAACCTCTGTTCCTTTCCATGTAAATTTCTTCAGAAACACTTCCCCACGGGGCTGCTTGGGCATCTTCACAAGGTAGGTGGGTATAAGGCGAGCATCCCAAGAGACAGAAAGTGGAAACTACTGGTATCTTTGATACTTGTTCTGGAAACTGGTACATCATTTCTATTACACAATGTTGGTTCTGTGTACAGAGCCCAGATTTCAGGGAGAGGCACATCCTGTATTCCTCAACGGGAGGAGCATCAAAGAATTTTGGTGCCACATTCATCTTTCTGGCTACCAATTATTTACATTTTTCCCACATGTAATATATAGTTACCCCGTTTTAGAAACCCCAGAATTTGTGTGCCATTAAAGCATCAGAAAAAGATTAAATACTAAGACCTCATCATCTAAATCATGTGTAAATATGGATGATATTCCTTATGTGCTTTTCCTTTGGTATGTCTTCTCAAGTACAGCTCTTCTTTGTATAAAGCCCTGGTAAATAAAGAGTCAAGTTATCTACCATCAGCACATCAAACATTTATTTACTGAACAGGTATAAGATAATTACAATAGTCATTGAAGCGAGTGGGTGGATAGGAGGCACAATGTAGTCACTTATCTGTAATAATTATTAAATCCAACTGAAAAATGTCGCTCATTTTTTTTGACAGTGTCACAGTGCTGCTTCTAAGAATGATTATGGCTTGTAGCTTCTCTCTTTTGGATTTTTGTTCTACCCTCTGAAAGATCCTTCATTTTCCATAAAACGTAACTCCTATTGGCTGCTGAGTAGTTTTCTCAGCCTGTTTTCTGACCATAAAAATTTGGGACTTTAAAGACCTGTTTTTTATTTTGTATGGTCTCTGCTCCGTTCAGTCTAATCTGGCAGGGCTTCCACCAGAATCATTTATAGGCATTCTGTGATTTTACTGCTGTTCACTCCATTAGGTAGAAGCCACAACCACAAATTTCATTGAGATAAGCTTTGCTATAACTTGAGATTCTTGTGAGGCTGCTATGGACAACAGCAGCTATTTGAGCCTGAGGTTTATTATGCACGGGCAGTCAGATATGGCTGGAGCTAAAGCAGCAGGTGAGTGGGGGCCGCCCATCTCTCTCTTCTTATAGTCTTAAGACGTCCTCACTGTGATGTCGCCATGTGAGCTAGTTTGGGCTTTGTCTCAGTTTCTGTGAGACACACTGTTGCCCAGCTAAGGACCACATGTTCTATCTTTTCTTGCAGCTTAGTATAACATATAACTAAGTGTCACCCAATTACAGGGGTGCTGAAGTGACATGTGCTACGTCAGGCTGCACTTAGAAGGAATGTGACATATATTCCCTTGGCCTTTACTCACTGCCAGGGAAGAAGGATCTTCCAGAGTGGCCTGGTGATGGAAGCCACCTTTTGAGAATTCCAGAGTCTTGGCACCAAAGCCCAGTTATCTCCTTTCAAGGCGCTGGAGGTGTAAAAGGGCAAGTCAAAGGTTACAGCACTGAGTGAGAACACCCTTTTCCCCATCCACCACTGCAGCCAAGTAGCAGGTTGAGACTGAGTCAAGAATACAATAACCACATGCACTGAATTCCTCTGTCATTCTGTTTCTTTCCTATTTTCATAATGTTATTGCAAAAATTTGAACTTTAATAATTAATAAGCAACATGAATTTATTTTTTTTTCATAGACTGACTTGACATAAGACTGCCAGAGTGGTTACAACACTGTTGTTTTTTTTTTTTTCCTCTGAGGCAGTAATTACTTATAACAAGTGTTCTTTTGAAGTTACATTTTAGGATATTCCTAAATCCATTTCTCATAAATTAAAAAGATATACATGCAGACTATTATGACAATAGAAAAACTGAATTCTGGTAGGCTTAATTTTTTTAGCCATTTGTTTCATTTTCAGACTTATTAAGATTTATGAGCTTTTCTCTTCCAAAGTGAACTGTATACCTGCCTTCACAAATCAAGTGCATGACGAACAAGATTCACTGCAACTTGCCAAAAGTGTAATAAAATTGACCAAAAGAAAGCCAAAAGTTCTCTTTTGCAAAATATGAATAATGTTATAGGAGAGAATAACATTCGTCCTAGCTCTCTTTCATACAAATGCCCCTAAAAGAATTTATGACTTGAGTGAATGACTAGTCCAGTGGGATGCAGTTTTCTAGGCTAAGATGTAAAATATCCTAAGAACATTTATTACTGCTTGACTGAACCTGAACTTTTTTCAGACTATAGGACTGCAAATCAGAGATGTCATGCTAGAAAAAAAATAAAATAGTTAGTATTACATTTGGAGGATAATGCAAAATAAGATTAAGACATTTGAATTATCATTTATTTTTTATCTGACCTACTTTATATCCTGTGAGAATTTATGAGTAGTGTCTAGCTAAATCATCAACAATGACAATAAACTGAGAATGATATTCATTTGGTTAGGTTGTTTTGTAACCAAGTTTTTTCAAAATAATTGTATTCACTAAATATATTAGCAACTCGATCATTTGTATCTTTTTTATTTTTGTAACAGAGAGACAAAACCATGAAATAAATTGAAAAGTATTTGGAGATTAAGACAACTTTAATATATTTATTACAGTTGCTTTGAAATAAATATTAAAACTCTCCATGATGCGTTCAATAACCAGTTATAAATTATTTGGGCTAAAAAATCCAGGTGATTTAACTTGCTTTTCATTTTATCCGCAACGTGAATATTTATTTGGACACATTTTATTTCCATATGAATTATTTGGAGTTTATTTTCTTATATTTTTCTATTTAATTTTAGACTTAGATGAACAGTTTCTATTTATTAAAATATGTAAGATTCTTTTTCAGTTCATATAACAGACAAATATTTTTTAACCCATAAGTAAAACAGAAAATTAGTAATATTAATTTATATATAACAGTTATAAATTTATAAGAAACATATGGATGTTCATGAAAAGGAGGTATTTAAGACAGGAAAAGACAACTATGAAACAAAAAATGCTATATGGCCAATAAAATTGTCAATTTTTAAAACAATGAGACATCACATATCATATTAGCCTTTTTAAAAAAGTACAAGATCCCTTGTTGGAAAGGTCTATATTCCAAGCAGTGTTGGTCAGAAGCATATATATGTTGGTGGAAAGAACTAACATAGATGAATGTGTATAATTTCCTTTCTCTGTGTGCTTAAGCAAGTAACCTATACAATTTAAGCCTCATTTTCTTATTCCGTTGAATTGTGCTAATAATGTCTACTTAATGCAACTGTTGCATGAAGAAAATCAGACACATGGTATTTTTTGTGTAATGACTTCATACTGGAAGTTATATAACTGTGGCCATTATGCTGATAGTACTTTATGATTATGTCTGTATTTTCTAGAAAGAAGTTTGGTAACCGTAATTAAGAAACTTTAAAATACTCAGATCTTTGGTGCAATAATTATATCAATAGGAATTTATTCTAAGAAATAATCAGACACATGCAGGCATAACCTCAGCTTTTATTATAAAAATATACTGTTTATTAAAAATATCTACCAATAGATAAATAACTCCTAGTTTTTTTTTATTATAACTGATTTTGGGGATTGTTTGTTTTTTCTTGTTGATTTGAGTTCTTTGTAGATTCCAGATATTAGCTCTTTTTCAGATGTATAGTTTGCAAATATTTTCTCCATTCTGTAGGTTGTCTATTTACTTTGATTATTTTCTTTGCTGTGCAGAAGCTTTTCAATTGAATCAAGTCCCATACATTCGTTTTTGTTGTTGCTCTATTTGTCTTTAGGGTCTTAGTCATAAATTCTTTGCCTAGGCTGATGTCCAAAAGAATTTATTTCCTACTTTTCCTTCTAAAATAAATAAATAAATAAATTCAGCAAAGTCTCTGGTTACAAAATCAATGTACACAAATCAGTTGCATTTCTATATAGTAGTAACAGTTAAGCTGAGAGTCAAATAAGATACTCAATACCATTCACAATAGTTACAAAGAAAATAAAATACCTAAGAATTTATTTAACCAAGGAGGTGAAAGATCTCTACAAGGAGAGCTATGAAACACTGATGAAAGAAATTTTTTTCTAGAATTTTTTTATGGTTTCATGCCTTACGTTTAAGTTTTTTATTTATTTTGAATTAATTTTTGTACATGGCAAGAGATTGGGGTCCTGTTTCATTCTTCCGCAC
The DNA here is from genome assembly GCA_963574885.1 of Lepilemur ruficaudatus. NCBI lineage: Eukaryota > Metazoa > Chordata > Mammalia > Primates > Lepilemuridae > Lepilemur > Lepilemur ruficaudatus. The sequence goes on from CAUYRT010030046.1 coordinate 21,470, forward strand.
ATGGCTATCAAGTTCTCCCAGCACCATTTATTGGATAAGGCTTCCTTTCCCCAGTGCATGTTGTTGTCTGCTTTGTCAAAGATCAGTTGGTTGTAGATAGATGGTTTTATTTCTGGATTTTCTATTCTGTTCCATTGGCCTATGTCTCTACTTTTATACCATTACCATGATGTTTTAGTTACTATAGCCTTGTAGAATAATTTAAAGTCAGATAATGCAATGCCTCCAGATTTGTTCTTTTTGCTTAAGATAGCTTTGGCTATTCAGCTCTTTTATGGTTCCAAATGAAGCTTAGAATTATTTTTTTTAAACTTGTGAAACATAACGATGGCATTTTGATAAGGACTGTGTTGAATCAGAAAATCACTTTGGGCAATATGGACATTTGAATAATGTTGATTTTACCAAGCCATGAGCATGGAATGTTTTTTCCATTTGTTTCTGTGATTTATAATTTCTTTCATCAGTGTTTTGCAGTTCTCCTTATAGAGATCTTTCACCACCTGGGTTAAATAAATTCCTAGGTATTTTATTTTCTTTGTAGCTATTGTGAATGGTATTGAGTACTTGATTTGACTCTCAGCTTAAGTGTTATTACTATATAGACATGAGACTGATTTGTGGACATTGATTTTGTAACCAGAGATTTTGCTGAATTTATTTATCAAATTCGGGAGTGTCTTGGTGGAGTCTTTAAGGTTTATACATATAAGATCATATCATCAGCAAACACGAATAGTTTGACCTCTTTCCTGATCTGAATACCCTTTACTTCTTTCTTTTACTGATTACTCTGGCTAGGACTTCCAGTACTATGTTGAATAGAAGTGTTGACAATGGGCAACCTTGTCTTGTTCCAGTTCTTAGCAGCAATGCTTTCAACTTTTCTCCATTCGGTATAATATTGGCTATGGGTTTGTTATATATGGCTTTTATAATTTCGAGGTATGTTTAAAGGGTGCTTGATTTTACTGAATGCTTTTTCTGCATCTACTAATATGATCATATGGCCTTTGTTTTTGCTTCTGTTTATCTGGTGAATCACATTTGTTGATTTGCATATGTTGAATCATCCTTGCAACCCTGGGATGAAATCCACTTCATCATGGTAAATTATATTTTTGAGGTGCTGTTGAATTAAGTTTGCTAGTATTAATATTTTGTTGAGGATTTTTGCATCTATGTTCATAAAGGATATTGGTCTGTAGTTTTCTTTTTTTGTTGTGTCCTTTCCTGGCATTGGTATCAAGGTGATACTGTATCCATAGAATGAGTTAGGGAGGATTCCCTCCTTCTTGATGTTACAGAATAATCTCTGTAGGATACATACCAGTTCTTCTTTGCAAGTCTCATAGAATTCAGTTGTGAATCCATCTGGTCTGGGACTTTTTTGTTGTTGTTGGGAGATTTTTTATTACTGTTTCAGTCTCACTGTTGATATCTGTTCAGGATTTCTAACTCTTCCTGATTCAGGTGTGGGAGGTTGTGAGTTTCTAGGAATTTAACCATTACCTCTACATTTTCTAGTTGCTGTATGTAGAGGTTTTTGTAGCATTCACCGATGATATTTTATATTTCTGTTGTATCAGTTATAATATTTTCTTTTTCACTTCTGATTGAGCTTATTTGAGTCCTTTCTCTTCTATTTCTGGTTAATCTGGCTAGTGGTCTATTGATTTTGTTCATTTTTTCAAAGGACCAACTTTTTGTTTCGTTGATCCTTCTATTGGTTTTCTGGTTTCCATTTTATTCAGTTCTGCTCTGAGCTTTTTTATTTCTTTCCTTCTGTTGGCTTTGCATTTGGTTTGTTCTTCTTTTTCTAGTTTCTTGAGATGTGACCTTAGCTTGTTAATTTGTGATCTTTCTGTCTTTTTGATGTAGGCATTTAAGGCTATGAACTTTCTCCTTAGGAGGACTGCTTTTGCTATATCCCATAGATTTTTAAATCTTGTGCCCCCTTTGACATTCAGTTCAAGGAATCTTTTGATTTCCATCTTAATTTCATCATTGACCCAAGGATTGTTTAACACCAGGTTGTTTAATTTCCATGGCTTTGTGAAGATTTGAGTGTTTCTCTTCAATTTGTTTTCTCTTCAATTTCTAGTTTTATTCTAGCATGGTCTGAGAAGACTAAAAATGGGTATCCAATCCCTTCTGGCTTGCAAGGTCTTCCCTGAGAAGTTTGCTGTTAGCCTGATCAGTTTTCTTTTGTAGGTTAGTTGTTGCTTTTGTATTACAGCTTGTAGAATTTTCTCCTTCATTTTGATTTTGGCCAGGTTGATGACTATGTGTCTTGGAGGTGTCCTATTTGCTATGGATCTTCCCAATGTTCAATGACCATCTTGTATCTGGATGTCTGAATCTCTGGTGATACCAGGGAAGTTTTCCTCAATAATTCCCTTGAATAGGTTTTCCATGTTCTTTGCTTTTTCTTCTTCTCCCTCCTATCATTCATATATTGGCTTGTTTCATATAGTCCCATATTTCTCTGAGTGACTGTTCATTCTTCTTTATTCTTCTTTCTGCCTCTTTGACTGAATGAATGGATTAGTTCAAAAGCCTGGTCTTCAAGCTCTGAGAATCTTTCTTCTGCCTGGTCTAACTTGTTGCTGAAGCTTCTGCTGTATTTTGAAGTTCCCTAAATGACTCTTTCATTTCTTTGAGTTCTGTTATATCCGTTCTTATGTTCTCTACCTCGTTAGCAACGTTTTCATTTTTCTCATTGATGTCCTGAAATATATTTTTGCCTTCTTTTTGTTGGTTTTCAACTTTTTCTTCAATGCCATTCATCTTATATGCCGTCCATATTCTGAATTCCAATTCTGACATTTCAACAGTTTCCTTTAGGTTGGGGTCCATTGTTATAGATCTATTGTGATCCTTTGAGCATGTCAAGCTAGCTTTTCATGTTGCCAGAGTTCTTTTGCTGGTTTCTTCTCATCTGAAACCTCTTCTCTCAACTAGGGCAGACAGGTTGACAGCACACCTGTTCTCCTTTGCTAGGAACTTTGCTACTTAGTGAGAAGAAGGAGAGGTCCTTAAATGGTGCTTTTGTGACCTATTCTAGAAGATTTTCTCAGCAGGAAAGGAGCAGATGCACTGAGAGCCTGTAACGTGCAGCTGTTCCGTGTTGTCCTGTTACCCTGTGATTGTCACAGCCCAAGCTGGTGCTGGATGATCTTCATGGGGAATGGTGTGTTTTCCCCCAGGCTACTATTGGAAGCTTTGGCAGGGGGGTGGGTGAGTCCCTCTCCATGGAGGATGGCATTGCAGGAAATTGCTCTGCCCAGGTCTCCCCATGGCAGTAGCAGTGGCAGCTGGGAGAGGCTACCTAGGCAGTGATATGGGTGTCAGGGTTGCAGGTGTTTACTCCACCCAGGTTCAGGTTCAATGGTAGCTTGTGGCCAGTAGGTACCTGGTGAAGCACTGGGCTGCAGGGGTTGTTCCCACCAGGTGGTGGGTGGGAGCCTCAGGGGGAGGGCTATGGGGCCCAATAGTCCATTGTCTCTTGTCCTGAGAATAGAGCCAAACCAGGTAGCTCAATCACACCCAACACATGTACCTTGAAGAACAATCAATTATCTTCACCCATGTTTCATCTACAGGATGTTGTTGCCAAAAGTCTTAGGAGTCCTAAACATGACATTATTAAGGAGCTAAAGATATAATAGCAATAAGCTCAATGGAAAATTTACGGCTATTTTTTTTTCCAGCTTGGGGAACACAAGCCTTTATCATTTTCTTTCATTCAAGTGACAGCTCTGCCCTAGCTCTGTGGTTGTCAGACATAGTCCATGGTGCTGCTTTGGTGATTTATAACCTGTTGAATCATCATCTCATTAAGTCAAACAGATTAGTATGTGGACCTATTTAGTAAACTATAAGATTTTACACATGTCTGGTGGCAAGGCCAGTAAAAGCTCTAAGTATACACATAATTAACTTGGCTGCTCTCTAATACAGATGGTATAAAGGAGGCAGCCTCTACCTAGGAGAGGAAAGGGAGAAATGAAAATAAACGGCACTTGCTTCTCAGCCAGGTTATGTCTGCCCTCCCTTCCTCAGCCTCTTTATTCCCCAGATCTGAACATGACATGAGTCGGGAAATGAAGATGCATTTCATTCCCTGGTTAATTTCTCCTGCCTAGATTCCAAGAGGGAGACCCAAATGAAGAGATCCGTGAGTGAACTGGCCCTCAAATGAGTGCATATGGGCAACACCACATGGTGCTGACCAAACCTGGGGGCAGCAACTGGTATCGATCCCCAAGGCCTTGCCTCTTCCTCACAAATCAGGCCCTGAAAGTTTTCAAGAAACTAGCAACTTATGCTTTTGTGTCTAAGCCAGATTCATAAATTGTATTGTAAGAATTCAACAAATAATTGTAACCTATTATGCTCTCCTAGGCCAGAGAGGGCTTGTCAACAAAGAGGACTGAGTGGCCACGAATGCTATTCTAACAGTCCAGGGGAAGGGGCCGATCAGAGGGGCTTCCCAGACCATCAGAAATAACTGATAAGGCCAGGCACAGTGGCTCACACAGTAATCTTAGCACACTGGGAGGTCAAGGCAAGAGGATCACTTGAGCTCAGGAGTCTGAGACCAGCCTGAGCAAGAGCAAGACCCTGTCTCTACAAAAAATACAAAAATTAGCCAGCCATGGTGTTGCGGATCTGTAGTCCCAGCTACTTGGGAGGCTGAGACAGGAGGACCACTTGAGCCCAGGAGTTTGATGTTGCTGTGAGCTATGATGATGTCACTACACTCTAGCCCAGGCAGCAGAGTGAGACCCTGTCTCAAAAAAAAAAAAAAAAAAAGAGAGAGAGAGAGAAAGAAAGAACTGAGAAGCTTATCAAAAATGGATGTTTGGGCTCTACTGCAGACCTACTGTACCAAGGCAGGAGGGGTATAATCTAACTGAAAATTCTCCCAGATGATTCTCATACCCAGATGAGTGTCGGTCCTCTCATTTGAGCTTCCCTCCCACTCCCTGCCTAAGAACCGGCAAGTCTAAAGGGAAATGGCTCTCAGCATCTAGTGGTGCTACTTCCACTGCTCACCAGAGTGATGATGTCACCAAAGCCACCACCAGACTGGCCCCTATTGTGTGCAGGACAATAGGGAGCGGAGTCTGCATGTCATCACTGTGGACAGGTGGGGCAGGAGCTGGCCTAGGCAGAGACTGTCCTGAACACCCACCCTACAGGCACCCAAGGCATCTGCACCCCAGAGCATCCGATGGGCCTCCTGGCTTAAGGAATAATAAATACGTCTTTGGAACAACTGATTTTGTTGTTGTTGTTTTGTTACCACACATATATGTTTACCAGTGCTGCCTCTGAAGTAGCTCAATCTTATGGCACAGAGGAGATGGGTCTTTCGTGAGAGCTGGCAGGCTATTTTAATTTAGACTGCATGCTGAAATGGAGCCACTTTTGGAATATGATAAAGACGGACAGAGTTAAAGATCACACCCTGCAACATACTCCCTGATTTAACTGCTACCACTGATCTCCCACTTTAAAAATAACCATCATTCTAATACCAGCTAAATGTTGTGTGTATTGATTAAACCTTCCCTCTCATCTGAAATTCTTTGCACGGAGCAATATTTCAAAGCTTGCAGCGACAGTCCTAGGGAGGCTGTCGCTGTGACAGTCCAAACGAGTAGCAAAAGGACCTCGCTCACAGGCCAGCATCTGCAGTTCCCATCTGGCCCACGCCCGCAGCTGCGTAATCCTCTGGCCCCACTCCAGCAAGCCGCAAAATGTTATTTCACGTTCTGGGTCCAAATGGATGCTTTCTGAGAAGCCAGTGTAACCCATCAAGCTTTGGAAACAAGTTTAAGTTGTTTTGTACTTTCCATTACCCAGGTTGCTCTGGAATGTGGCTCCTAAGAGGTTCAGCTTGCCTATGTCAAGGAGATTGGGAAAAGGGAAAAACAGAGAAGGGAAACCTGCGCAAAGCCTGGGGTCAGGAATTCAGAACCTGGGGGTTCCGTGGGTCCCACTCAGCCGCTCACCCCTCAGACCACGCTGCTGGAGCAAACTGACATGTGGAAAGAGGGGGTTTCCTAAAGGCACAGCATTGAGGGCCCCAGAGCTAGAAGGACCTCTGATTCCTCCTCTCTAGTCCCCCGCCTAACAACAGACCCACTGGAATGATTCTGCAAGAAATTGTGCCCAGAAAGGCAAAAGGACCACCAGAAAGTGGTGAGGAGGCTCCTGCCCTCTGCTCAGTGCTCTTCCCTTGGCTCAGTCACCGTGGCTTCTCTCCCTCCTGCTGGGCTCCCTCAGCTCACGTGGACCCTTTGTGTAATTAGAAGAAGCAACCCCTTGGGCTTGGAGTCTAGTAAGGGACCTTGAGCCAGATTTCATTCCCTAAGCCAGGTGCCCTTGTGCAGTGTACAAAAGGAGCCACAGTACAGGATGTCCCTGCACTTGGGGGATTCAGGGTCCTGATTAAGGGAAAGCCACTTCCCTGGGCTCTGGGAAAGGGAAGAAACCTGAGAAGGCACACCCTTGGCTCTCACTGTATTTTCTAGCCACCTCCAAAAACCAAACTTCAGATTCCAATCTTATTACTGACCAGCTTTGGACCATTTATGACTTTAGACAGGTTATTTAACCTTTCTCTGTGCCCCAACTCCCCGTCCTATAAAGTGGAGACAATGACAGCACCTG
>CAUYRT010030049.1:0-20027 GCA_963574885.1 Lepilemur ruficaudatus
ACCATTTGATCCAGCAATCCCACTACTGGGCATCTACCCAAAAGAACAAAAGACACTCTATAAAAAAGACACCTGCACTCGAATGTTTATAGCAGCACAATTCACAATTGCAAAGTTGTGGAAACAACCCAAGTGCCCATCAGTACACTAGTGGATTAATAAAATGTGGTATATTGTTAACAGATATTTTCATCTTTTCCATTAATCCTCTCATCTCTGTCATTTCTATGTCTATTTCTCTTGACATTTTTTTTCCTGGTTGTAGGTTTATTCTTCCTGTTTTTTTCTTTTCACCCACAAATTGATTTTATTGGATAACACATTCATTAATTTCATGCTGTTCAATTTTTTATTTTTAGTACATATATGTATATGTGTACACACGTGTATATATGTGCATGTGTGTGTATATACACATATATTTAAAAATTTTTCAGGGATGCAGTTACTTGGAATCAGTTTGATCATATTGAGACACTTTTAATCTCTGTTAATGTAGGTCCTCAATAACCTTTACTAGGGTTAATTTGTCTTTAATACTGAGCCTTTATCATTCTAATGACTCTACTCAACATATTAATAAGTCTGTTCAATATGGCTGATAAAAACGTGAACTATTCCAAGCCCTGTGTGATATCCAAAAATTGTTTGGCTTACCACTTCTTAGTATTTATTTCCCTGCCTTCCTGATGTTTTATTCTCCACATATTCAAGCAAAATAATAATTTGCCCCCCTCTGTGAGTCTCTGGAGCTCTTCCTCTGCGGGTGTCTCTCTTTGTGTCTCCTTTCTCTCCGGTCTTCTGCCTGACAAATTATAGCTGCCTTGGCATCCATGACATCTAAACTGTGCCTCCTTAATCCAGTGATATCAAAGGGCTTTTATACATACCTGCTCCCTGTGCTGCAGCCTGAAAATTCTCTCTGGTCAGAAAAGCGGGGCAATCTTAGGGCTTACCTCATCTAATTTAATGCTTGTCCTATCTTGTCTATATGTCAGTGTCTGAAAACAGTTATTTCCTATATTTGGTCATATTTTTAGTTATTTCCTATATATTTCCTAGTTGTTTACAGAAAAAAAATTGATGAATCTGTTTCTTGTTTACTCCATCATGTCTGGGGAAAGTGAAAGCTACTTTTCGTTCATTATTTGCTTAGATTGTGGGTTGTCACACTTTTTCTTTAAAAACCTAGGTAGTAAATTGTTTGTTTAGACTTTGCTACCGATGTATAGTTTCTGTTTCGTATTCTTTATCTTTTTATTAAAAAAAACCTTTTAACAGTATAAAAATATTATTAGTTCTCAGGCTATGCAAAAAGAGGTCCTAGGCCACCTTGGCTTCAAGCACAATTTACCCAAACCCTTGTTTACATCCAAAATTCCATCAGGAGTCATTTTCATCTGTCCAAGTGCTGCCTTCATATTTCTTACTGAGAAAGCACGCTAGTAATGAAATTTACCAGCTTTTGTTTGCCTAAAAAAAATCATTATCTCATCTTCATTTTTGAAGGATATTTTTGCTTGATATTCAATTTTAGACTGATTTTTTTTTTCCTTTCAGCAGTTTACTGATGTTGTTCTGTTGTTTTCTGGCTTGCACATTTCTGACAAGAAGTCTATTATCATTTTTATCTTTGTTTCTCTATGTATACGTGTTATTTTCCCCACCAACGTTTTTTGCTCTATTACCGGCTTGCAGTGTTTTCATTACAATGTGTTCTGGTATGGCTTGCTTTATGTTTATTCAGCTTGGCTTTTGTGAAACATTTTTTCTTTCTCCGTTTCTTCAAACAGTATTTAGCCTCTCAGTCTGCTCTCCAACTATACTTTAATACTTTGCCACTGGACATGATGACCAGTTTATTTATTTTGAGTTTTTTTCTCTCATGGCTTTCCTTTGGATTGTTTTTATTTCTATATCAGGTTCATGAGTCTTTCTCCTATTCATTGTTTTTGTTTCATTGTATTTTTTTCATTTCAGATATTCAATTTTTCATGTCTAGCTGTTGAATCTGTCTTTTGTACCCTCAATTATACTGTTTATCATATTTGTGTTTTACTTTACCTCTTTGTACATTATTAGCATATAATGGTTCTTTTTCAATCATTGTCTATGAATTATATCTTGATTTTTCTGTTTCTAAGAATGGTTTTATCTCTTGTTAGTATTTCATATTTTTCTAATTATTTATATACCTGGTAATCTTGATTATATGCCAGTTATTGTGAATTATACATTGTTGGGTGCTGGATTTTCTTGTATTTCTTTAAAGGTTATTGAGTTTTGTTTTGGCACACAAGTAAATTACATTTGTTCATTTTGTTTCTTTTCATACTATATTTTACAAAATGTATTTGAAATAAATTCAGAGCAGATTTTACTCTGGGGTTAGTTGAGTCTAAGGATTAAGATGTGACCTTTTTTGGCTACTCTACATGTATTATGAGGTATTTTTATTCGGGTTGATGAGAATGCAAATTATTTTTAGCTCTATACAGTTCCCACACATTGTCTTGTCTATTGCCTTCCTGTGTTCTGTCCCTGGTCTCTTTGGAAGGCTTATCAATGCTCAAATACTTGAGTGGATCCTTCTGCAGGTCTCTATAGTACTCTGTCTATTCTCTCACCTCTCTTCTTTCTTTTTCTCCTCTGCTCTAATTTTTTTTACCTCCCCTCCTTACCCCTCTCCTATCTATCTATATCTCATTTGTCTATCTATCTATCTATCTATCTATCTATCTATCTATCTATCTATCATCTATCTATCTCTCTATCTCATCCAATTCTTCCCTCTTCCCTGAAATTATACTCATTCTGGTCTCTGCAAATGATAATTCATCTTCTCAAATCAGCTGGGTTATATTTGGTTGTCCCTACCTTTTTAAGTGGCATTGTTGGAAAATTCCATTAAGTAGTAAGCTGGAAGTCATAGGGATTACATTGTTATTTTCTTTTTTCTCATGGACTACAGACCTATGCTGCCTTTTGTCTATGTTTGAAAACAGGTACTTCATTTTTCTCCTTGTTTTCTAGTAGTTTACAGTAACAAGTTGATTCTCATTACAGTTAATCATCCACAATGAAAGAAAAACTCTTGGAAAAGCAATTTTTAATTAAATAATACATAGTTCAAAATAATCATTATCATGGTAGATACACCCTAAGGTAACCACCGCCACCCTGGTTATGAATAATACACTTTTATAACTTCCTCACCTTTAGTGCAGACAGAATCTGTCATTTGATTCTAACCAATAAAATGTGGCAGAAGTGAAGGATTTTTGCAGATGCAATTAAATATCTTAATGAATTGAATTTTAATTAATCAAAAGGGATATTTTTCTGATGGCCCTGATCAATTCAGGTAAGTAATTTGAAAGATAGTCTAGGATCAGAGATTTGGAGGACAGACACCATTGCTAGACTTGAAAAATAAACCAAAGGCTACAATGAAATCTTCAGCCACAGTGAAGTGAATTCAGTCAACAACCTGAGGGATGTTGAAAGTAGACCTTTACCTAGTTGAGCCTTCAGATGAGAATGCACCTGCCTGATTTCAGCTTTGTGAGACCCTAAGCACAGGACTTAGATAAACTGTCCCCAGACTCCTGACCTACAGAAACTTTTCCATAATAAATTATTGCTGCTTTATGCCACTAAGTTTGTGGTAATTTGTAAAGCAGCATAAGAAACTAATACAAATATACTAAGCATATAATGAACTATTCAAATTCTTTTAACTATTCAATTAAATCCCGTGAATGCATTGGCGACAAATGAAGGAGATACATCATCAACTAAAATGTCACAAGTAGCATTACTCATTGTCAAATAATTTTCGAAGTGACAACTCTCACTGGTACCTGCTAATAACTGCATGTCCTTCTTCCTCAAATTTATTTATGCTCGGTTCTAAAGAAAAGCCCAACATTTTTATACTTATTTCCATCCCTTATAGACCATGTATGGGCATTATGCTAGTAATTTTCCCCCTCACTTCTACATTATAATATCTCTGTTGGGTCATTCACTATATTATAGAACAGCATAGTGTTTCACCCATCTTTCTCTATCAGCTACTCTTTCAAAGGCTTGCTAACATTTCAAAATAAACATTCTTCAGAATAGTATCTATAGCCTCTATTATGGGCTGAGTTGTGTTCCCCCTCAAGTCTGTATGCTGAAATCCTAACCCCCAGTATCTCATAATGTGACTATATTTGAAGATATAGTCTTTAAACAGGTAGTTTATTCTGAATGAGGTGATGAGACCACTACACAGTGTGCCTGGAAGGTACGGACACACGACCCTGGTGGGCCCAGATGGAAAAAGAATTGAGACAGAAAGGATTATCCTTGACCCTTAGAATCTAATTGAATTTTCACTGCTAGTTTCATACTTGCTTAGGAGACATGATCCTTTCTTCTTTCAAATTTCTGCTTTTGGAATGAGGATGTCTATCCTATGCCTGCCCCACCATTGTACTTTATAAATAGATATTATGACTCATCTTATTTCATAGTTTCACAGCTGGAGAAGAATTTTGCCTCTGGATGAATCATACTTCCAGTGTTAACCATAGCTTATTTGAAATACTGTATATTTAAATGAGAATTTTGACATAGAGTTGATGCTGAAATGGGTTGAGGTTTTTAAAGCTGTTAGGTTGGATGAATGTATTTTGCATTCAAGAAGGACATGAAGTTTTGGGGGCAGAGGTGTAATGTTACAGGATGAGCATCTTCCCCTCCCCCAAATTCATATTTTGACATCCTAGTCCCCACTACCTCAGAATGTGACTGTATGTGGAGATAGGATGTTTAAAGGGTTAATTAAGTTAAAATGAGGTCATTAGAGTGGGCCCTATTCCAATATGACTGGTGTTCTGTTAAAAACAGAAAGGACACTGACAGACACACAGAGGGAAGACAATGTGAAGACAAAGAGAGAAGGTATCCATCTACAAGACAGGGAGAGGCCTCAGAATAAAACCAACCCTGTTGACACCTGGATCTTGGACTTCTAGCCTTCAGGACTGGAGGAAATACATTTCTCCTATTTAAGCCATCTAGTTTATGGAACTTTATTATGAAAGCCCAAGCAAACTAATATAGTCTTCTCTCTGTCTCCTCTTTCTCTATGTCCTTTATCTTTAAGACAAACTTTATTAGGTTGGTGTAAAAGTAATTGCAGTTTTAGCATTGTTGAAATTTGCCCTTTAATATTGAAATGCATTCTTAAATAAATTTGGTTATGTTACACATTATTTTAATGCACATTTCCTGCTTTATGTTTTTTTGCTAATGACTTATCACTTGCTATTTGTTTTACATGTATTTTAGACTATGAAGTGATGTTAGACAAAAAGCAAATCCAAGGGATTTTCTTATTCAAGTTCAAAATGGGCCATAAAGCAGCGGAGACAACTCACAACATCAACAACGCATTTGGCCCAGGAAGTGCTATGAACGTACAGTGCAGTGGTGGTTCAAGAAGTTTTCCAAAAGGAGACAAGAGCCTTGAAGATGAGGAATGCAGTGGCCGGCCAGAGAAGCTTGACAAGGACCAATTGAGAGCAATCATCGAAGCTGATCCTCTTACAGCGACATGAGAAGTTGCGGAGGAACTCCACTTCTACCATTCTATGGTTTTTCAGCATGTGAAGCAAATGGAAACGGTGAAAATGCTTGATAAATGGGTGCCTCATGTGCTGACTGAAAATCTAAAAAAATGTCATTTGAAGTGTTGTCTTCTCTTACTGTGCGCAAGCACAACGAACCATTTCTGACTTGCCAAGAAAAGTGGATTTTATACGACAACTAGCAAAGACCAGCTCAGTGTTTGGACCAAGAAGAAGCTCCAAAGCACTTCCCAAAGCTAATATTGCACCAAAAAAGGTCATGGTCACTTCTTGGTGGTCTGCTGCTGGTCTGATCCACTATAGCTTTCCAAATCCCAGCAAAACTATTCCATCTGGGACGTACGCTCAACAATCGACGAGATGCACTGAAAACTGCAACGCCTGCAGCTGACGTTGGTCAACAGAAAGGACCCAATTCTTCTCCACAACAATGCCCTGCACATCACACAACCAATGCTTCAAAAATTGAATGCTTTGGGCTGCAAAGTTTTGTCCCGTCTGCCGTATTCACCTGACCTCTCACCGACAAACTACCACTTCTTCAAGCTGCTCCAGAACTTTTTGCAGGGAAAATGCTTCCACAACCAGCAGGATGCACAAAATGCTTTCCAAGAGTTCATGGAATCACAAAGCATGAATTTTTATGCTACAGGAATAAACAAATTTATTTCTCATAGGCAAAAATGTATTGATTGCAATGGTTCCTATTTTGATTAATAAAGATGTGTTTAAGCCTAGTTATAATGATTTAAAATTCACAATCTGAAACTGTAATTCCTTTTGCACCAAACTAATAGATTTCTCTCTTTGTTTTAAGACAAAAAACATTCTTATCAATGCCATCAATAAATATCACATTGTGAAATTAAATGTTTATTTCTCTTGTTTGAATAATAATCACTATTTGATACAGATAATCATTACCACCCCCTTGATAAACCTTTCCACCTAGCTTTCAGGATATTCACTCTGTTACATTTCTCCTGCTCCATTAGATAATATATTTTTGATGAGTTTGTCTAATTCTTCCTCTTGTAAAGGAAAATAAAAATCTCAGAACCACCCCCCACCAACTCCTTACGCAAAACGGGAAGGCTTAGCTTAGTGGGTGATCCATGTAACACCTTTTTCCAAATAATAGCTATTTCTACCATTATGCATCAGCCAGATCCCCAGGGGAAGGTAAAAGGCCTCATGCACCTAGGAAAGACTGCCCTCACTGATCACTTACAAGGGAATTCTTCACTGGCTTCCCATAAACAAGAACATATGGATTGTAACTCTGGATCTTCAGGCTAAGTCTAGCACCTAAAACTAAGCTTTGTTTGATTCTATGCTACTAATGTTGATTACAAGTTTATCTTTTGCAGGTGCAGAACAGAGACAAGTCAAGATCAAATTGTTCTTCCACCTACTCAGGGACATCTACATAACTGATACTTCCTTCACTCCTTCTTTTCTCTTAATGTTCACTTTATCTTATATAAAATGTAGATTTCCTGGGCCTCATGAGAACTGTTTGTCTCACTCCCTTCCTTTTTTTTTTCTGTAAGTGTCCCATTAAATACTGAAGTTTCCACATTCACCTTTGAAAAAACAGTTACAGATTTGTCCATGGTTTGTTTTTCACAGGTGCATCCCTGAACTTTCACTTAATAAACATCCACTGATTGAGATCTTTGCCTCAGTCACTTATTTTGGGTTGCCACTCTTCAACTCTACTTTTTAAGTTAAGAATATCTTGAGGGGGCCAATGCCTTTAGTCCCCTACATGTTTGCTGAAAATTACTGATATGCCACACATTTATTAATAGGAGAAAAACACATATACATTTATTTAATGTGTATACATGGGAGCTTTCAGACTGAAGACCCAACTGTCAAATGGGGTACAGAAGCTTATATACCATCTTGAGGTCACAGAAAGAATGTGGGCTGACAGCATGTCCCAAATCGAGTTATAGTTGTAAATCATGTTTTAGTGACAAGACAGGTAATGGGAAGGGGAGAAGAAGAGGCTTGGCTAGCAAAACTGGTCTTGTTGTGTACAGGAAAGCTCACAGGTATTAGTCCTCAGAGAGAATAGATCTTAAATGTCTCTTTTCAGAACTTTAAAGGTGTTGGACTCTTAGGTAATCTTCCCTAGATTTGGACAAGGGGAAGGTCTAGCAGGATTAATGCATATTCTCTACAGATCTACATTTGCAAATTTCTCCCACAAAAGACAGCTTTGCAGGGTCTCTTTAGCCATTTCAAAATATGTCAAAGAAATATGTTTTGGGGTAAAATATTTTTATTTCCTTCAATCTTAATCTTTGGTCCTCTTCTTTAAAATAAATATGGAGATAATTCCAAATTTAAATATCTATCTCTAGGCAAGACTCTCAAAGAAAAAAAAAACCTGCCTTTTTGATATTTTTATTTGCCTATTTAATAAAACATTTCAAATTAATCACGTATAAAACACTGAATTCCTCATGTTACCCCCGAACCTGATTAACCATGGTCTTTATCATCTCATTACAAGTTTTTTCATATATGTATTGCATTAGCCTGGGTTCTCCAAAGAAACAGAACCAATATAATATATATATATATTGTTTTAAATATAATAGTGAATAAATACTTATTATATATAATATTATATAAATAATTATGTATATTTATCATATACTATGAATATATTACATATAATCATTTCATTTATGTACATATAGATGGAGAGGGTGAGAGAGAGAGAGAGATTTACTATAAGGAATTGACTATGTGGTTATGGAGGTTGAAAAGTTCCAAGATCTGCAGTCAGCAAGGTGAACCCCAGGGGAGCTAATGATATAATTCCAGTCAAAGTTCTTAGTCCTAAGGACTGGAAGAGCTGACTATGTTAAGTTCTAGTCCAAATCCAAGCCCAAAGGCAGGAGAAGACTTATGTCACAACTCAAAGGCCATCAGGCAGAGTGAACGAATTCTCCTTTACTCTACACTTTGTGCTATTAGGACTTCAGTGGCTTGGATGAGTCCCATGCACATTAGGAAGGGCAATCTGCTTTACTCAGTCTACTGATTTAAATGTTACTCTCATCTAGAAACATTCCCCCATTCACATCTAGAATCGGGTTTAAATAAATATCTGCATACCTCGTGGCCCAGTCAAATTGACACATAAAATTAACTGTCACCTTTACCATCTCATGTACTTCTTCTAGGTGTTCATGCCCAGTGTATTGCATTATCCTTATATTTTCTGTTTATCTTACATCTAGCATACTACCTACAAAAGTCAGCCACCTGTGAAGTTATAGTGAACACAATCCACAAGACTACTCTTACTACTGACATTAATTTCAGATTCAGGAGGTACACAAAACCCCAAATAACTATCTATTCACACATTGACTGCTACTACACTGGCTGAAACCAAAACTGTTTCTTGCGTGGACTATTGTAATAGCTCGCAAAGACTTCGTGCTTCTGCTCCTGCTCCTTCATTGAATTTTTTCTCAAAACAACACTCACAGCATTCTTAAACAAATGCTAAGTTAAATGTTTTTACTTTTTTGCTTGAAACCCTATCAAGGCTTTGCCTTTTACACAGAGGAAGAGGCAAAATCCTTTTAATAGCTTACAGAGCCTTACATAAACTGCCCAGCTGTTACTTCTCTGACATCTTCTCCTGCTAGTTTTGCCTCTACTCACTCTGCCCCAGTCACACCAGCCCCCTTGCTCCTCCTGGAACACGTCAGGCAAGTTGTCAGCCATGCAGTGGCACTTTGCACTACGGTTGTTAGGTTGGGACAAGGGGGGAGGGGAGCACATGCTTTCTCTACGGGGTTTCCGTTGGAAAATAGATGGCACTAGGAGATGCTTTGTCTACAATAGAAAGAACAAATTGACCAGATGGGTGCTTCCAAGAAAGAACAGATGATATGTCAAGGGGGTTTCCAAGGACTGAACAAATGTTTAGTCTACGATAGGGGGGTCTCCAAGGACTAACCAATCAGAAAAAGGTAGAAAGGCCACAAAGTAGAGACATGAACAAGGCCACAAAAGAAGGTCTTTGGAGTATGTGCACACTTTATGTTACGGTGTCCTTAAGTAAAGTACCCTTATTAACATAGTCCAAACCACACCCACCAGTGCCAAGGCAATTTACAAATACCATGGCAACACTCTGAAATCGCCTTACAAGGTTAAAAATGGGAAGGGTTCCCAGTTCTGGGAATTCTCCACCCCCTTCCAAGAAAAACCATGAATATTTGACCCCCTACTTAGCATAAAATTAGGGAATCAGCATAAAAGAGAACATCTCGTTAAACTCAGGATCTCCTCCACTCTAGGGGGTTGACCCATTCCTTCTCAGGATTGTACAATGCTGTCATAAACTTTGGCACTTTGCTTGCTTGTATCTGCTCATTTGCTCTGTCGACTCAGTACCAGTAACCATTCTTTGGTACTGGGAACCAAGAACCAGGCAAGAGGGAACTGACATCTGGTCCCCACACCTGACACTGTCTCTCAGGCTAGAATGTTCTACTCCAAGATATTCTGCAGGGCTAAGTCCTTCAACTGTTTTGAATCTTTGCTCAAATGTCATCTTCTAAATAAGTTATTGTCTGACCATTTTAGCTAAATTGGTAATATGTCCTGGCACTCCCTAATCTTCTGCTTTACATTATTTTTCTGTAACACTACCATCTTTACATAGTTTTATCATATCATAAGATTTTATTTATATTGATTTAAGATTTATATCTTATTTATCATAAGATTTTATATCAAATTACAAGATTTTATTTTCTTATTTATTATGTTTTTTGTTCATTGTATGCCATAGAGATTTTTGTGTGCTCGGATCACACTTGTATCTCAAGTATTTAAAGCAGTATTTGCTCCATGGTGTGGAATTTCAATGATTTTTAAAATGCAATTAAATATTAAATTAATGAACTATCTCTTGGAAACATAATAAACAAGACAGGAAATAATCATTTGTGATTTACACAATAGATGCATCTCTAGAATAATCAGTGTATATTTGAACCATGCAAAAATATTTAATATTTTGTTCTAGGCTCAGGTCATTGTAATCAGAATTTTTACCTAGAGGATTGACGGAATCTTCAAAAGTCCTGTGAGCCAATTAAAAATACATTTAATCTCTATTCACTAATCTTATAAATTCCCATAATGTGTAATAGAAATACTACCTCTGGTAAAATATGCCTGAAGCTTGTAAACAGGAAACTAACTGATGAATAAAATCAAAGATCTGTTTTCTACAGGCATTTCTTTATGTGTTTTACCATAATATATAAAACCAAAAATAAGACCATACTTAAAGTGAATACTTATTATGCCCATTAATATCTACTCAGTGTTGAAAGTGAAAGGTAAACAGTGGAGACAAATATGTAAAGGTGAGTAAGCAACTCTAGTTTTTCTTATCAATGGGCTTAAATCTACATGAGATCATACCTAACACAATAATAAATGGCGAAAATACATTACATATGGTTATAGAAAACAAACAAAAATATAATTTCTGTGTCTTTGGAGTCTGGAATAGTATTTATGTGGAAGAAAGGAGGGAGTGGGAGTGGTGTGGAGAATTTTCAGAACTAAATCTTCAGATAATAACAATAATCTCTTTGCTGTCCTGCCATTCACTTCCCCTAACAACAGACCCATTGCAAACAGAAATAAATGTTTTTTATCTCTAGCTGTCACCTTATATATGTATTTGCCATAATGTATTTATTAGTGTGTTCCAATTCTTTACTTTTCTGCTTTCACTCTAGACTTTGAGCTCCTGGATAGCAGTAATTTGGTCTCATTTTATCAATTTATCATCCTTTTTTTCTAAAAGCAAGTTCTAGAAACTGGAATCATGAAGACACCAAAATTAGCATGTATCAACTGCTTAATGCACTTGCCAGTTATTTCACATACAGGCTTGTTCAATGGTGAAGGCAGTGCTCATAGAAAGACCCTGAAATATAACTTTCCCTTCTGAAATATTTTTGGTATGTTGGACTGGAGGCATATTTTTCTTGTCTTCTGAGGATACTGTGTCTCCAATGAGGCTAACAGGATTTTAGAGAGCAGCACGCTGCTATCAATCTTGGGAGCAGTATGATGAGTGTGTTATAGCGGGATGCTATTTACCAGAACTAACTGAAAACCTCACTGACAAGATGGTCCTACAAAGGACAAAACATGTGAATAATGATGCCAAAACAATTTCAAATTCACTGTAAAGTGCCAGGGCATAACACTCTTGGACTAGCTGACAGGATAAAATAATAATTCATTGAGGTATTTCTTATCTATTATACCTCACCCCTAAAAACACATTGAAGCTACGTTGAAAACCACATTACAAGTTATTGCTGCCCTGAGCTTCAATAACTTGTAAAATGCCGGCAATGCACCTACTATAAACACATTGAAAAAGCATCTTAGTACATTATTGCCTCCAGGAGTGGAGACCATGTTTATGGAATTGAGAAGTTATGACCCCATCTGTTATGTATGTCGAACAACTTGCCCACTGTAAAAAGGAAAAGGCTGCCTTGCAACCCCGCACATATCAAGCACGGCTGGCAGTACTTGGCATGGAGGATAAAACAATAACTCTTGTTTCTTAGTTCATTTCTCTTATTACTTCAAACTATGGCTAATATACTGCTGTTAATATAATATTCCATGTAAAATATTAACCATTCTTACTTCCCTTAGAGATCTCTTCTAAGTTGTGCTCAAATGTAATATTAAAAATTCACTCAAATGTAAAGCAGCAAAAAATGAATCACATTGAATAAGAAAGGGGGAATTTTTCCTTTTATGAATTTAAAATGTCCTTCTCTCTAATTCCTGCTTCCTGCCATTTCTTATGATTGAAACAACTCTGTGTTTTTGTGACTTACATCCTGCCCTCTAATCTAAGATCTTGCTAGTTCAGTGTATTCACAAACAGGCTAGCCTAATCTGAGACATAATTACAAATGCAGAAGCAGCTCAGGCTCCACCTCAGAACTACTGAATCAGATCCTGCAACTCAATAAGATTCCCAGGTGAGCAATATGCAAATTAGAGTTTGGGGACCACTGCTCTAGGGTCAAGATAAGATAAAATAATTAACCTAAACTGGGGTAGTACAATCTGTATTTTCAAAGATGTATGCTGCTATTGGTATTTTTTTAAAATATGTGTTCAAATAAGTTTATGAAATGCTAGACAAAATGATAATAAGCAGCTGTCTCTACTGCCAGATAGACAGTCTATAAGATGTTCGTGTGCACTCTCAATCTCTCAGTGGTGTATTTGTGTTCAGTGTTTTCTTTTCCCCAAAGAATTCAGAAATATCCAGTCACTCACTCGAATTATTGCATGCCAACTACATACTAGCACTAAGTTAATAATGAATTTACTTCAAAACTGCTTTCACAGTGATTTAAAAAATATATTGTGTATAGTTTTATGTATTTATGTTGTTATTTCAATAATGTATATTTCTAGATATGGTATTGAAGGGCAAATGATATGAACATGAATAATATTTGTGCATATATGTATATACAAACTAGTGTTTATTTTCATAATGGTAACAGTTAATGAAAGTGCAATTGCAAATGGAATACAATATAGCCATTAAAAATGAACTAGAAAGTTCCAGAGCTCTGTTGCACAGCATGATGACTGTAATTAATAGTAATGATTTGTATATTTGAAATTGCTAAGAGATTTTGAATGTTCTCACCATAAAAATATTGTAACTATATGAGATGATTGATACGTTAATTTGTTTGATTTAATCATTTTACAATGTGCACCGGTAGTATATCAAAACGTCACATTATATACTATAAATATACATAATTTTGTCAATTATACCTTAATACAGCCATGGAAAAAATGAACTTGATATTTATTTTCTAATGTAGCGGGGTATTCATGATATATGAAGTGAATAACAAAGAAATTGTGAAAATTATACATATACACATAGTATAAATTCATTATTTATAAAGTACATAACCATATAAATCATATAATATATGACACATCTATGGCACCCATATGTACGCATACACATACATAAACTAACACAAAAAAAGAAAACATACAAAAAATCAGTGGTTATTCTAAAAAGTGCAATGAGATACGGAATGAAAGTTTTTGTCCCATAAAATTTCTTAGCAGTGGTATTACAGGTAAAATCTACTTTGTGGAGTTCTAAGAAGTTCTGAAATAACAAAAACAACTTTTTTTTTTTTTTTTTTTTACTCAGACACCTCTATCTCTATTGTCCAGTAGCTAATTTTACTATTTTTTTTAACAGCCCCCCCTTTTTTTTCCCTTTCTGCTAGGATCCATTTCCATTAGAAAGCAAAAAAGGTAGGCAGAAAATGAAATATTTACCTTTTGATAACACCTCTGGCACATTTGGCAGAAAAAATATTCTAACACATAGACAAAATGAAGTTTCAGAATTCTTTGTATACATAAATAATCTATCCTTTCTCGAAATAAAATTAACATCATGAACTTGTGTAAAGCATCGGTTTATCAGGAATTGTGCCAATAGGGGCCACTGTCCTATCTCTACGGATCTGTTCAGAAGAAAATTAGGTCCCCTTGTTTGGGATCGCAGTGCTTCTGTCCCTGTTGCTCTGGCACCCCCTGGTGGAGCAAAATCGCACAGATTAGGAGAATTGAGGAATAATCCACCGGGAGTCTGTTGTCTAGAAGATAAATGTGTGGCATTTTTCAGGTAACTTCTATCACTGGAGCACTTTGGGATGAAAGTACATTTCAGTTACATTGATTTAGTGCTATGGCCCTCTGATAAAGGCATTGTTGGGCCCTCTGTGGCCCAAGCTTCTCTGTGCTTCCTGTGGGTTTTTAGTATTTTGTAAAGCAGCTGTGCACAGTCAAGTTCAATATCCAGAGATGTAACAGATAAGGTCACAGAGAAGATCTGAAATACCAGATTCTCAGGATCAGACACATAGGTGTATGAGTCTGTGTGCATCTTTGGTTCATATTTGAAAGTTCTGTCCTGTGTTTTGTGGGGTAATCATACTGTCCCCAGAAGAGGCTCTTAAAGACAGAATTATTGAATTGCTACAAGCACAGGCTTTGGAGTTAGACAAATCTGGACTTGTGTCTATCCTCACATTACTAATGCATATATCATGAAGTCACCATCTATGAAGTACACATGATTTAGTCAACATATTTCGGACAAGTGTGAGGATTAAAAGACAATACATATACAACACTGTGCTTAGCACACATTAAGCACTTAATAAATTAGTGATACCCATAAGTTTTTTTTTAAGATGCAAGTAAAATACTTTGTTTCTTTGAGTGCTTTGGTTTTAATACTGTAAAACTTCAGATATCTCTCTTCTACTATCTGGAAATCAAATTATACTAAATCAAACTATACTAATAGTATAGTATTCTCTATATTAGTATTAATATGTTATATATGTTACATATATATTAGTAACTGTACTAATAGTAAAGACATTTCTGCAAGATATATGATGAGCACCCAGTAAATTTCAGTTACGGAAATTATTGATGTCCTGAAAATGAGTATGTATTTTGATAATAGAGTAATCTCCTTTATCATCTGTCCAAAGAGATCCCCCTAAGTACTACAATTTATCCTAATCTGCTGGGCAGGGAGGGTTAGAAATAATTTTTAAAATCTCTCTTAGCTTGAGCCATGTTTGATGATTATGTTTCTAGTTTGTCATTTGTCATTCAAGTAGGTCAGGAAAGAGAACACTCCTCTCCCAAGAGTCAGGCATGTGGTTTGACGCTGCAAAGCTCAAGTAATTGGAGTCACAAAAGTACTGAGTCAGCCCAAGTGGCAGACAGAGAGTCTCGGAGCACTGCTCTCCAAGAGCCAGCATGGATGGCCATCTGTTGTGATTATACTGACATCTGCAACCTCTTCACTGAAGAAGAACACCTGAAAAGTCAATCGTAAGTGGGCCAGCTGCATCAGGTTTCCTCTGTAGAATGTTCTGAGAGAGGATCCAGGATTATCTAAGTGCAGCTTTTACTTTCCTCTCAGAAGTCACGGCCTTTTTCTGTTCAAGCACTCCTATGTATAGCAATACTTTCTGGGTTTTGTCTAAAACTAAATTGGGTGTGTCTGAATGGAAAATCAGTTCTCTGAACTGAAACACTGTTTTATAGAAAGAGCTGAGAGCATCCTTCTCTTTCCCACCACCATTGCTTCCTCAGACTGTGAAAGACACCGTGAGAAATGTATTGTGTAATCAACAAAACAGGTAATTTCTCATGAAAATCTTTTTGGAGCACTAAATTGTAGAATCATTCTAAGCAGTCATCAGAAATGAAATACATTAAGTGATAAAAGCTTTAAATCATTAAATATTGATATCCTTGTTATTATTTAATATTGGATGATGTGGGACAATTATCTGAAAACCCAGAAATGAGAAACAACAAATGAAAATGTTCCTTTCCAATAAATTCTTTGTTTTATTGCTGGGTTTCCTTACAACCACAAAGAAATTTGAATTTATAAATAAACATTACCATGGTCCCAATGACTCTCCTTTTTATAGCAGAGCTAATCCTCATAAAAGTCCAAGTGTGTGTGTGTGTGTGTGTGTGTGTGTGTACATTTAAACTTTGTATGATTAAGCCTAAGACAATTAGTTCATACTAAATTTATCATTTTCCTAAAAAATACAAGTATGTGATATACTTATTTTAGACTACAATTATTTTTTTTTCAAAAGTTAACAGTTATAAATAGCCCTAAGTACTCAAACCTAAGGTTAGATTCAATAATAGAAACTTTTTAAAATGAGAGACTATGATTGAAAGAAGTTTATTTTTACAGATCACATATCTCCACATAAAAGTTTAATAAACACAGTTTCAATATCTCTTATGGAAAAACAAAAGTACTTCAACTCTCAAAATTGATATTTCAAATATCAAAATACTCCATAGTTTCTTCAAAGTAAAATTAAGTTATATAATAATACCAGTGCATAGCAATTAAAAAATACTTATGATAAGTTACTGATAAAATCTGTAAATGATATTTCTCTATTAAAGTGTGAGAATGTATTGGCTATGATTTTTAGACACTTCTGTTAGCTCTTAATATAAGGACAATTCTAAGGTAGACCCACACTGTAAATTTGTTTTTGTGTAAACGGATAAGTGTTTCTCAAAAGTCTCTGTCTGCTAATGAACACATACTTCACGAAGGGTCAGAGCAGAATTGGTTTCTTGCTGTAGCAGAGCCTTAGTGTTAGCGTGTTTTATTGTTGGTGGTGGTGGTGGTGGTTTGTGTGTTTTCACTTTTTTAACTTTAAAAATTACTGAGGACATTTTTGGGAAAACTGTTTCCTCCTTTAAGAGGCAATGCCTAAATCTTTTTTTTTTTTTTTTTTTTTTGGAAGACAGGGTCTCCCTCTGTCACCCAGGCTGGAGCGCAATGGTGCAATCATAGCTCACTGCAGCTCCCAGCTCCTTGCTCAAGTGATCTTTCTGCCACAGCCTCCTACTTAGCTAGGACTACAAGGCGCATGCCACCAACCCAGATAGTAATGAATTCTTACTTTTTGGAGAGATGGGTACTTACTATGTTGCCCAAGCTGGTCTCAAACTCTTGGGCTCAAATCATCCTCCGGCCTCAACCTCCCAAAGTGCTGGGATAACAGGTGTGAGCCATGACACCCAACTGAAATCTTTAGTCAGCCATTTCTTGGTCTCAAGAGTAGTCTCATTTCACTGAAGCTAGAATTCCCTGCCCAAATAGTTCAGCTGCTGTATTGCTGTTTTAAAACGAGAGGTCTGTATATCTTAGATAGAGGGCATTATTTATCTTTATCTTAATCACTGGGAGACATACATCATTTACATATGGGTAGAAATAGAAGGGCAGATTTGACCTTGTCTCAGGGATAGGTTATAGTGGAATTTAAAGTCAAGACCAGAATGTACAAAGTGCAGAGTGCTAAGGTTTTTTATATTCTTTGTAAAACTAAATTATTATAAACACAATCCCTACTGCAGAGAAATATTCAATATCATCCTTTAATATACTAAATAGAAGCAAATATGTTTTTTGACTATCATGAGTTTATCTTATCTTCTAGTATCAGGCAGGCATAGAATGAGAACATGGTTGGCTAATGAAGTTATTCCAAGGGATTACATAATATCACCATGGATATAGCTACCACTACGGCTTCCACTAATACCCATACATTTATAAATAACTTTCACTTTCGGGGTGCCTCTAATGGGACAGATACCGTGATAAATTAACACACATTGTCTCCATTGTATTTTGCAACATCACTGAGAATTGCAAGAATATTCAAAACAAAGACTTACAGAGGTGGTCCACCCTGAGTCTTCAGGTCTCCAGGGCCTCTGTCACTTCACTAAGCCTGTGGTTCCCAACTCCTGGGCCTCAGACAGGTACCAGTCCCCAGCCTGTTAGGAACTTGGCAACACAGCACACGGTGAGAGCCAGCGAAGCTTCATCTGTATTTATAGCCACTCCCCATCCTAGCATCACCGTCTGAGCTCCGCCTACTGTCAGATCAGTGGAGGTATTACTTGCAGGAAAGCAAGCTCAGAGCTTCTACAGATTCTGCATTATGGTGAGTTGTATAATTACTTCATCATATATTACAATGTAATCTAGAAATAAATTGCACAATAATGTGCTTGAATCTCCCATCCGTGGAAAAATTGTCTTCCATGAAACTGGTCCCTGGTGCCAAAAAGGTTGGGGACCACTGCACTAAGCTACACTATTTATCCATTTATACAAACAGCAGATAGTATTTATAAATGCAGTGCCCTTTCTTATAAAAATAAATCATCTAGCCTTGGGAAGCTGGATAGACATCATGTCAGGGCTTTACCTCCCACCACACGCCTCCCTCCCTTCATCCGTTACACGGAGTGACAAGAGTCTGAGCTTGTATGCTACTCTGCAAAGCCTCCCCACGTAACTTACATCCAAACTTTCTAAACTTCTGTAGTGCCTTAGGAATACCTTCATTATAGTTACAACTTTGCATTGTAATCATTTATATTCCTGTTTTTATGCTAAAATGCAAGGTACTTGAAGATATGACCCATGCCTTTCACTTTTGTGCTCCCGGTTCTTATTACATTGATCGGGAATGAACAGACATTAAATAAATAATTGTTGAAGGAATTGCTGTATCTCCTCAGGGAAGATTTCTTGTGAAGGGATGTGGGCTGCACCCTGGCAATTCTAGTCAAGAAAGGATGGCTGACATTGCAAATAGTTTCCTAAGGTGGCCTCTTAATACTGTGTAATTGTTTCAGCATTTCCCACTCAATCAATATCGTCTTATGCATACATTACTTCATCCAATCTAGACATCCCACAATTTACTTCCTTTGATATAAGTCTCCTTTAAAATATCACATTTATAATTTGGTGCAAATTATAGAGATGAGGATTTGATTCTTGGAGGTTAGTGTCTATGATGGTCAGAATTAGTTGATAAGAGTTCAGTAGAAAAGAGAATGAAATTGAATTGTCTAAAGGCTTCATCATTTATGCAAATACAGTGTTGAACTCTGTGTGTGTGTGTGTGTGAGAGAGAGAGAGAGAGAGAGAGAGAGAGGTATACAGCAGCAGTAAAGCAATAACAGATTCTAGAAGGTAATTTTAGCACATATAAAGCTATGTGAATGTAGTGGAACTCTCCAAAAACAGCCTTAAAGATTGAGAAGCCTTATAATGGTGGAAGGACACAACAAAGGTAACGTCTCTAGTAAAAGATAGTGTCAGGAAAAGATTGTAATCAAATTATAAAGTTAAGGTGAACTAAACTTCTGGAATGATTAGCAGATACCAGAGTAGAAGTGTGTTAAAGTGTATCATAATGAATCAGAGACCTCACCATTTGCTATAGGTGAAGTATATCAAGAATATTATATTTCTAAGTCTTTTTATTTTTAATTGTAAGACACATATATTAATAGTGTATATAAAGATATTCTTTTTTTTTTTTTTTGTTTTGAGACAGAGTCTCACTCCGTTGCCCGGGCTAGAGTAAGTGCCGTGGCGTCAGCTTAGCTCACAGCAACCTCAAACTCCTGGGCTCAAGCAATCCTTCTGCCTCAGCCTCCCAAGTAGCTGGGACTACAGGCATGCGCCACCATGCCTGGCTGATTTTTTTTCTACATATATCTTTAGTTGGCCAATTAATTTCTTTCTTTCTATTTATAGTAGAGACGGGGTCTCGCTCTTGCTCAGGCTGGTTTCGAACTCCTGACCTTGAGCAATCCGCCCGCCTCAGCCTCCCAGAGTGCTAGGATTACAGG
>CAUYRT010030052.1:0-63097 GCA_963574885.1 Lepilemur ruficaudatus
AGAACTCTAGCCATGAAATGGTAACGCAAACTCACCAGCCTGTAAAAGACAGCTAGATCTAATTTTTTCCAATGAGACTGGAACTTGTTCACATGGCAAACTTTAGTTGCCCTGATAGGTAACCTAATTAGGCCTGTGGATCAAAGTTTTGGGTAAAGCAGTTTCCATGGCAGTCTGATTTTAAAAAAGCCTTTACCCCTTCTTTTTTTCCCTTCAGTTCAAAATGAGTTTTCAACATTTGCATTTTAGCTAGAACTGGCTACAGGATCTTCAGGTAGCCTTTCAATTGTAAATACCATAAACAATGAGTTATCTTAACATCAATAGAAAAAGTTAGCAGGTTTTAGAGTAGCCAGGAAAGGAGAGAAATAGCTTTAGACATTTTAATGCTATAAGTGGTAGGTCGACCGTTAGAGTTCTGAATTTTCCTTGATGTACTTTGCCCTTTCATAAAAACATGTGCACAAGAATTAGCTATAACCAGCTGGAGCCTCAGCAAACCTGGCATGCCTTGGAATCTTTTCATTTACACAAATACTTGAAAGTAGAGGCGCCACAAACCAATTGGAATGCCCAACGGGGGTCATTCTCCTTGCCTTTCCTCATCCTTAAAGAATTTGTTTCCCATTTTTTTTTTTGAAGGAACCGAACTATGGTCAAGGGTTTGGTGCCGTGGATCAGAGCGTGCTGGTTGTGGGTGGGGCTCCTCAGTGTTTCACCACGGAGTCAGTCCCACCCTCTTATGTGTCTGAGTTTCTCTCTTCGGGGGGTCTAGTACCTTCCAGGGCTCAAAACCGAGTGATCAGCTCTTATATGCGTTTCCTTAATGAGCCTTCTTTCAATTAATTTGTTGAGGGGTTCCCTGTGGGGCTACTCGTGCCTCGGGGAATCGCCCCAGGCAACTCCCACTCAGGGCCCTGGTCACACAGGGCTGCCTTAGGTCTGGGAGGAGTAAATTGCCCCTCATCTTCCGAGCTGAGAAACTCGGTCTCTCATTTATCTACAAGTGAGACAGTTGGGTTCCTTGAGCAAATGCGCAGACAAACCAATTGAAATTAGTTTTGAGAAGAAAAAAGGCAACGGAGAAAGCCCGTTAGACAGCACTTCCATTTCAAATTAGGATCCCAAACAACAGCTTCCTAGGAAGAGAACAGACAGCTCAGAATAAACCAGGACCTTCAACCAAAAACGGGAGGTCCGGAGCTCAGGAGGACTTACCAGGTTCCCGCCGGAGCAGCTCGAAGTCGGGGGCGTCAATGGGCCCGTGCTGGTACCTTAGCTCTGAGTTCAGGCGACTCCTTTGGGGGTCCTGAGTCTTCTCTGAGATCCTGCCGACTACGCCAAATTGTGGACGGAAAAAATCCAAACTCTGAAATATTTGAAAGAAGTTTATTCTGAGCCAAATTTGAGGACCATGACCCAGAGCCACTCCCAAGAAACCTTGAGCAAGTGGACTCGAGGTGGTTGGGTTACAGTTTGGTTTTATATATTTTAGGGAGACAGGGGTTACAGGTAAAGTCATCAGTCAGTACGTGGGAAGCATACATTGGTTTGGCCCAGAAAGGGGGGACATCTCGAAGCGGGGGCTTACAGGTTACAGGTGGGTTTAAAGATTCTTTGGCTTGTAATTGGTTAAAGACATGAAGCTTTGTCTAGACGCTTGGAATGTTTTAACATAAGGAATGGTTATCAGAGATAAGCCACCGGACATAGATTTATTGTGCAAATTGAGGGCCTGCAGGTTTGTCTTGAATACCCTTAGGCCTGTCAGTGGGTCACAAAGGACTCCAAGAAGGGAGGGGGGCATGATGAGGCATGTCTGACCTCCCTCCTCCTAGCAGACAATTTAGTTTTAGGATATTCCTTTGGCCACGAGGGGGTCCATTCAGTCAGCCGGTGGGGGGGTGAGCCTTAAAATTTTATTTTGGTTCACAGGATCCAGTATAGATTATGACGCTCAGTTATGTTCTTGTGGAAAGAGGGTTGAAGAGGCTTGTTATGAAGTCCTTTGGAGAGTTGATAGGGGAGGAGATAGTTGAAAAATGGGGAACTCTGAGAGACGTTACTAGAAGTTTTGTTTCTGGGACTTAGGGTGGTAGCTTTGGAAATAAAGTAAAGGGTTTGAGAGGAAAACTGGTCAAACTCAGAGATCAAGTCTATGGGTGCCTCACATGGCCTCTAGACCCTATGCAGTGCTTAGGATGATTAGATTTAGGGGGGGTGAGAGCCTCTGAAAACTTTCTGAATTTAATTTGTGTCAGATCTGCCCCATTTCCTATTTATGGAGCTATAATTTTTCTGTGCTGTGACCGTTAAAAAACATTGGCTCTAAGGTAGAGCATGGTGTCTCTGTTTTCAAGTGCCAGCAGAAGCCTCATGGATTTTCTCCTCCCAGCTCTCAAACCATGAATAGTCTGGACACATTATGGAGTTCATGGACATGTTTTAGAATTTGTGACTTTCTGTATCTTAAAATATTACTTGTATATTTCTCTTTTAGTAGAAGGTACTGTCTTTCAGATCTTGCGTAAGCATCTGTCATGATTTGGTGGAGCTAGAAGCCTATTTGAATAAAATCACTGGGTGGCAGGGCAGCATTTTGGGGTAGAAGGTTTTGCTATAACAAGCCCCTTGTGATTGTGTAATGTTCTTCAGTAACTTCCTTCTTTCAGTCACCATTTAAAAGAGGGAGTAAGCAGAGAGGACATCCTAAACTGTCACAACAGTAAGAATGAAAGCAAGGTTATTTAGAAAATGCAAGAGAGATTCACAGGATGGTTATGGGTCATTTTGACCTTTGTAGGGGTTTTGCTTGAGAAGGTGGGAGGAAACATTAGGGTGGGTAAGTTAGAAAATTGAAAAGGCCTCTGAGTGCAGATCTATATGTATACAATTGATGGTATTTGAGCAATTGATAGCATAAGCTGTTCTTGGGTAGTTGAAGCTAGCTGGTATGTAAAGATTAGAATGAACTGTGGGTGGTGGGGGAGACAGATTCGAAGCAGTGTATATAGTGATAAAGGCCAGACCTGGTGTCATGGGAATGGGAGGACAAAGGGTAGATATTGGTAGTGAAGGAAAAATTAACAGTTGTGGATAGCTAACAATGTGGATTCAAAAGTGAAGGGGATATGGTTCAGTGGATATACAGATGCTCCTTGGCTTATGACGGAGTTATGTCCTGATAAACCATGGTTAGGTTGAAAATACATTTAATACGCCTGACCCACTGAACATCATATCTTAGTCTAGCCCACTGTAAACATGGTCAGAACACTTAATTAGCCTACAGTTGGACAAAATCGTCTTACACAAAGCCTATTTTATAGTAAAGTGTGGAATAACTCATGTAGTTTATTGACTACTGTACTGAAAGTGAAAAACAGAATGGTTGAATGGGTCCATGAAGTACGGTTTCTACTGAATGTGCATTGCTTTTTAACCATAGTAAAGTTGAAAAATCCTGAGTCAAACCATCATATAAGTCAGGAACCATCTGTGTACATAGCATTCATATTCTAGGAATCTGCAAAGATTGGGTGGCAGCAGTAGGAAGAAAAAGGCAACTTGAGAGAAAGAATTGGTTTTGGGCTGCATTAGTCTCCTTGGTGGCGTAAACAACAAATTTATTTTCTCATAGTTGTGGAGGCTGGAAGTCCAAGATGAAGATGCTGGCAGGGTTGTTTCTGGTGAGGCCTCTCTTCCAGGCTTTCAGAAGGCTGCTTTCTTGCTGTGTTCTCATATGGACTTTATTCTGCACTACTGTCTCTGTATACGTGTATATGTGGAGAAAGAGACATCTCTGGTGTCTCTTCCTTTAAAAAAAAAAAAAAAAAAGACAGGGTCTCACTGTGTCACCCCACCTGTAGTGCAGTGGCCAGATCATAGCTAACTGTAACATTGAACTCCTGGATTTAAGCGATCCTCCCTTCTCGGCCTCCTAAGTATTAATAGCTGAGACTACAGGAGCTTGCTACCACAGCCAGCTAATTTTTTTAAAAGTTTTTTTTTTTTTTTGTAGAGAGGAGGTCTTGCTGTGTTGCCAGGCTGGTCTTGAATTCCATTCCTCAAGCCATCCTCCCACCTCCCAAAGTGCTGGGATTACAGGCTTGAGGCACTATGCCCCACCCAAGGGACACCAGTCTTACTGGATTAGGGGCCCACCCTTGTATCCTCATTTAACTTAATTGCCTCCTTAAAGGCCCTATCTCCAAATGTAGTCACATTAGAAATTAGGGTTTCAACATGTCAATTTTGGGAGATAAAATTCAGTCCATAATAGGGGTAAAGGTATTTAATTTCTCCAGGGATGAACAGAAATGAGTCTCTCTTTCTTGAATTTCTAATCTGCAGTTTTCCTTTTTCATTGATGAAGGGAAATGCTTTCTGATCTTCAGGCTTGGTCAAGGCTCCATGCTCTCACCCTAGCCATTGGTGTTTGGCATTTCCAACGTGGAGTTTTTTTTTTCCCCCTCCCTTTTTACCCTGTACAATGGTTTCTGACCTCCTCTGCCTTTTAAAGTTAGATTTTGACAGTTGATATGCATTTGATTTCTTCTCTAACCTCTTCAGTTTTATAGTCTGACCTCTTGTTACAAACTGCTTTTAAGGCACCGTGCTTGTGCTTTCAAAAACACTTAAACAGAGCATGTATTTAGAAGATATTATGCTTTTGCCACACATGGCGGCGGCAGGGTCTTTGTAGTGTCTTTTCATGGAATGTTTGCTGGTGTCTGTGCAGCTCTGAGACTCTCTGGGTCCCCTCTACATGGAGAACATGAAGAGGTTAAGTGTTCATCATGGGATGTGTGATGTTTTTGTTGGAAATGCTAAGAGATGGGAGGTTTAGGGTTGTCTTTTTGTTGTTTTGCTTTGTGTTCTTATCCAGAACAAACATCCACAAGTCACAACTTCTTAATGAGGTTCTAGTTTTCAAACTAAAGGGAAAATTAGCAGGGGAATCCTAACCGAACTTTTAACTTTCTTCTCTTGAGGGACTGCAGCAAGACTTCTAGCTTTATTTAGGTTGAGGTTTGTAAGTGGTGGTGAGATGCAATGAAGGATATTATTCAGTTCCTTCAATGGGGTTTTTAGTGTCCTCATTTTGTTTGAAAGTAAATTCCCCAAGGAGCTGATATGCCTGTAATTAATCCTGAGTAGAAAAGCCATTCCAAAACCAAAAATATATTTCAGCTTTACCTGTGCAGGCACAGAATGGGAAAGGGTGTGTGTGTGGGTCTTTGAGAATGTGAATTCAGTTGGTTTGGTGAAAATATCCACTGTCCTTTCATCCCAGCAGGCTTTTCAGTATGTTTTTGTGCCCTCTCTCTTACCCTTTTTCAACCACAAAAGTTGAATTTCAAGATTCCCTCTCTCATCTCTCCCTGGTATTCATTGTGCCTGTTAGATCTATTTTGTTTCCCAGTACAAAACAGCAGTAGGACCCATCCCTTCTTTTAGAGTGGTTCTCTAACCAGAGAATGCTTTAGGAGAAAATTTCTCATTTGTTGAAAGGCTTTTTTTCCTCCTTCCCAGCAACTACCATTTTGTGTGTGTCTTAATGGATTATTCAAGCATTATAGCCAATTCTCTTTGCAAACCTTGGTTTCAGGCATTAGAAATTAATGTAATTATGCTTCGTTTTAGGAACATGGTTACCCCTTACCTCTGAGTGTCATACCACTATACATTTAAGAAAGTATTAAAAAATATAGAACTCTCTTAGGAATTCCAAATATCTTTTCTCATTTGTGATACTTAGTAAAAGCTCGAAAGATAAGAGAAGTTAACTCTTTTTACAACCAAACTCTATCCCCCACACTCTTAAGAATATTTATTTATTTTTCTTGGGGAAGGGAGATAGAGGATAGCTTGTATTATGTAACAAATTGTTTAGGAAGCAGTTTTTTGCCATTGAGATTGTGGGTTTCAGGATCAGTTAACTAAAGGATTACCTACTGAGTGTGTGGAAATCATCTTAACACAAACCAAGGTTTGTGAAAATGAAAGTTAATTTAAAATCTGACAGATAAGCAAGCTTTTATCATTCAGCAGGTATCAGGTTTTAAGTTGTGTGGATTCTTTTGAATAATTGAAAGTTTTGTCAAATCCTATTAGTAGATTTGTTTCCTAAATAACACTTGACCCCAAGAATTCAGTTGAGCACATAAATTCATTTAATTTATTTTTGCATATACATTATATAAATTTAATATACACTTAGTATATAAATTCACTTAACCATTTGTCTAATGACAGTCACTTGTGGGGGGTGGCATGTTACATTTCACCTTACCATTTAGGAAGAATTTCCATGTCTCACCACTTTATCTAGCATCTGGGCACTGGCCTAGGCTAGACTGATGTAGAGGGTAATTAAAAATTAACTGAATAGATGGGCCGAACTTTTATTCGTGTTTACTGAGTCTTTAAAATTGTCAAGGCCACCTAAAGTTATCATAGTAAGAAGGAAAAAAATTAGGGGATATTTTCTTATACTGTACTCTCTTAGAATACAGAAGCTCTTGGCTTATTTTCCTTTACTTGTATTACAGTAGTTCCCCTTTATCCACAGTTTGCTTTCTATGGTTTCAGTTACCTGAAGTCCAAAAATATTACATGGAAAATTATGGACATAATTCGTAAGTTTTCAATTGCACGCTGTCTGAGAAGTGGGTTGAAATTTCAGGGCTGACCTGCCCAGGACTGGAATCCCCTTTGTTCAGCATATGCATGCATAGATGGATGCTCCTCGCCTGTTAGTCATTTGGGTTATCAGATTGACTGTTGCAGTAGCACAGTGCTTATGTTCAGGTAATCCTTATTTTACATAATAATGGCCCCAAAGGGCAAGCGTAGTGATGCTGGCAATTTGGATAAGCCAAAGACAAGTGTAAAGAGCTTCCTTTAAGTGAACAGGTGAAAGTTCTCAACTTAATAAGGAAAGGAAAAATTTGCATGCTGAGAGACCACATAAATTTTATAACAGTATATTATAATTGTTCTGTTTTATTCTTAATTTCTTACTGTGCCTAATTTATAAATTAAACGTTATCACAGATATTATGTATAGGAAAAAACACAGTAGGGTTTGATACTATCTGCAGTTTCAGGTATCCACTGGGGGGCTCAGAAGTGTATCCCCTGTGCATAAGGGATTTACTGTATGTCATGCTCCCTTCTTACCTATAGTCTTAAAATTAACAGATTTCCTAGTCTATACTCTGTGCTCTCAGCAAAATGATTCCAACCTACTTTTTCTGGTGTTTAACCACTGCTTGGTTGTAAAGCCTGTGATCGGACTTTGCTCTGGCCCTGCTCTGCCCAACAGTAGTGGCTCCACTGTTCTTGAATTCCTGTTTCCCCCTAGAAGCTGGATGCCTTGTCCAGTCTCTGATTGTTTGACTCCTGTCTGTTCTACACCACTGATCTGATAGTCCACTTGTCTTATTGAAGGTCTTTTGCAGTGGCTCTCAACCTTGGCTGCATGTTAAAATCAAATTGGGTACTGGGCTCATAGGAGAGATTCTTATTTAGTTGGTCTGGGATGAAACAAGACACTGGTTATTTTACCTGCCTCGTTGATGGGGTATGAAGAACATGTGCTTTGGAGTCTGTTAAGCTTGAACTGGCAAGCTTTATGGTTGTGCGCAAGTTCATCTTTTTTAATCCTACTTCCTCATTGAAAAATAGGGATAAAACGATCCATTTTTTTAGGTTGTTAGGATCACATGGAGGTAATGGCCCTTCAAGGGGCTTAGTGCATTGCTTGACACACCCTAAGTTAAACTAATAATAGCTATTATCTTACCCTATCCAATAATGCCTTCCTTTTCCAAATGCCCCCTGTTCTTTCTCATGTTTGCTGTTATATCTGTTGCCCTTTCCTTGTGTTCGAATTCCTGTCTTTCCAGTTAAATTTATTTACAGGTCCAAGGTCCTAGATGATGTTTTATTCCATTGTGTCCTTAAATAAAAGTGTACCTTTTACCTTTTAAAATGTATTAGACATGAAAAAAAGTTTCCAAAGGAAAATAGAGAAACAGCATTCAGAACTTCTTTGAATAGAAAAGTGAACTGGGTCATGAGGGTTTCATTTTAAAATTTCAGTGGCTTAGATTTTTTAAAGTCTTTCTTTTTCTTTTTCTTTTTTTGTTTTTGCCACTAAAGTTTCTGTTAACCCACTGCAAGTTTCCTGGTAATACACTTTTTGAACACTTATGTCTTAGTTTTTTGTCTTAATAGGCTCCTAGTCCTCTCTTTACCTTGAAGTTTTAATATTTTCCCCCAAGCTTCTTAGAGCTTCAGGGTGACTTTCTGAGTGATAATATTCTCTCTCTAGTGATAAAGGGCAGAGCAACACCAGTTGAAAGGGATAACTGTCCTTCTATTTTTAAAAGGTGCATTTTTATTGAACTCCTTTTTTTTTTTTTTAAAGGAGTGAAAATAGTGTCAATGTCTAAAAACTCCCCCATTGTTGTTCTTTTGATATGTCAGTCATCACCTTTGGGTTGTCATCATTTTAGAAGCTTATGGTCCATGTATATTTTTAAATCATTCATGTCTTATAAATGTTGGTATAAAATAAGTGCCAATCTGAGTTCCTTGCCTGGAATGATCTGGGTGTTATATACATATAAAAATAATTTGTCTCAATATAAATTAGATCTTTATTGCTTATATCATTTTGATAAAATTAGTTATCAAGGTTTTAATTTTCTTAAAGTTCCTCTTGACTTTTCTGATACATAATAGAATTTTGTTTTTAAACTACTTTTCCTTTTCTATGTTATTTATTTTTTTTATTTTTTATTTTTAGTAGTGCACATGATGTCGGCTTTTATGGCAATTCTTCTGGAAGGTGACTTTTCTTCAGTAGCAGAGATAAATGCTCTACTATAGACATAAATGTTTCTGATGTCCTTGGAAAGATTTAGAAATCTCTCAAGTTTAGCTAGCTTGAGACAGTCAGTATCCAAAATAGAGTGTAGCATCAGAGAAGACCAGCCTGGCAGTTCTTTCAGTAGATCGGTCAGCATTCTAGGTGACCTCACGTCTTCAGGGTGACCTCATCTGGTGACCTTCAAGGACACAAAGGTCTGGAATTCTTAGGTCATCATCCCTTTTTTTGGAACTGTAAATTAAGTGAAAAGGTTTTGAGATAGGCCTCCTTTTAGTGTGACCCAGTGTCCCTCCTCCTCTAAGAATTCTATAAACTGATTAATTATTTTTCCCATTGTATGCCCTTTCCAGTTTTGACCTATTATTTCTGCTCAAACTGGAGCTGGTCATGTGCTTCAGAAGTACCTCTTTACAGGTTGATGGGACATGAGACATCAAGGGTTGAGCTATAGTGGCTACAATTTGCAGGGGATTTTCACCTTTGTTATTTTTGTTTCCATACTGTCCTTAAATAAGAAAATAAAGTTTGGAAAATGTCTGATTAAAAATTGTTTCATTTTGACTATTTTTGACATCTAAGGGCAGCTGTAATAACTAAAAGATCATAAGGCCTTATCCTCCAGGACACAGAATAAATTCATCAAAATTTTCTTGTCATAATATGCTTTGGTCTGTGCATGGGCCCTCTTACTGAAGAGTATTCAGTTGCATGAACTTGTATGATGTGTCTTCATATCTTCCTTCCTGTTTATTTTCCTTGGTAAAGCACTCAAGTTTTCATTTTTTTGGTTTGATAAACAGTGCTACTATGAACTTCATGAGTGGCCTCCCACTCTCCCCAACCCTATCTGTAACAGTTGTTTCTTGATGTTTGTATTTCTCAGGCTAGTACAATAAGAAACTAAAGTGTACCTTGGGTGGAGGGTAGAGATGGGTTTGCCAACTCTGTTTTGCCAAGGAAGGGCATTTAAAATAATCTGACACACTCTTTATTATCACCATCATTTCCTGGATGCTTAACCACCCAAAAGTAGATGCATATTATTTCACAAGAGAAATTGAATGTATTTTAATTGATGGAAAATTCACTACATTTTTCATTTTGCCCTGACCTGGTGAAGATTTTCTCACAATGTCTAGTGATGTGCTTGACACTTAGGCCCAAGCATGCCTGTATTCCCTAGAGATACTGTTTCTTGTACATTACTAATTTACTGAGCTCTGGTTTTCCAAATGAATTCTGTGATTACAAAGCTAATTGTCAGTGTGATGTAATGGGAGTTACAGGCTGGGGCCCTACTGTTGCCCCTACCAAGTTCAGTGGCCCTGAGCCAATGTCTGGGCTTCATTTCCATCATTTGAAAAAAAGACTCGTTGAGCATATTTGGTTTTCAGGATCCTCTCTAGCTTAAGTTCCCATAATTGTAAAATTTGGCCTACTGGTTTCCACATACTGCATGTAACTGCCTCCCTAGGATGAGATTCCTCAGGGTAGGTTATATCTTATTCACCCCCTCCACACCCACAAACAGTACCTAGCATGTTGTGTGGTGCCGTCCCCTACCTTCCAAAGACCACGTATTGCATATATCTAATCATGTTTCTTATCTTTAGGTCTCAGCTTTAATGTCACTTATGTAGACATTGAAGAATGTAATGTAAACATTCTTTTCTTCTGATCACCCTCCCCATAGCATCCTGTTTTTCTTCTTGGCATGAACTACAGTTTTAAACACTAGCTTTGTCTTTTGGCTTGTTTGATACCTGTCTCTGCCACTGAGTTCCCAGAGTACCTGTCCTATTTATGCCGTGGACTCTGCCCAGCACAGTGTCTGGCACATAGTAACCATTTATTAAATGATTGAATCCATATGTACCTCATCCCCTGTTTGAACATGTAACAACAGATAGCCTAGTACACATGCCCTTTCTTTGTTCTGAGCCTGATTTTTTTCCCCGTCATCCAGATATAATTCCTCCTTTTCACACTTACCAGATTGTGTCCTGTGTTGTGGTTCTGCATTTGTTCCTGTCTTTGCTTAGATAGCAAGTGGGAACTCCTTGTTTGAGTCATCTTGAGTATCCAGCACAGTGCCCTGCACATAAGATTTGCATATTAAAGCGGATGCAGATGTCTTTATCCTTCGAATGTGTTGATATTTGAGTCCTATCTATTTTTTTCTATGTCCTTTTGGTTGTGACTAAAGCCTCATTTGAACGCTTCATTTCCAAGGATCCCTGATGCCTTTACTCAATAATGAACCTCCTGGTTTTCAGGTTGGTGCGTGGCCACTTTGTGGTGGTGCAGAATTGTACCAGTTTGTCCTGTTCTCTGAAGTTAGGTGTATTTCTGCAGTTTAACTTTTTGATTTTGCTTGCAGGCGCTCCATTTAAGTGGCTGTGGGTTATGAGCTGAGATCTTGCTGTCTTCCGTCTTTGGCACTTTTAGCATTTCCTTTTATGTTTACAAGCTAGTTTCTCTTCAGCAGTTTTTTATTTTGGGAACTAAAGTATGACAGATGAGGTAAGGATAATTCTGCCTAATGACTGATCTGGAAGTGGGATGACTCTACTACTCCAGAGAGTAGAGGTTGGCTACCTTTCACAGGTATTGAAGTAAATTCCAGATATTTCCTGCTCTTTTGAGATAGGAGTTTGTTGGATGCATAGAAAATGAGGTGGGCTCTCCCTCTCTAGCCAAATATTTACCAGTTAGTATCTTGGAATATCTGGGAACTCAGCTGAGCTCTCAAGTGGGTGAGGGCACAGTGAGCAGCTGAGAATGGAAGCTAGGAGGAAAGAAAAGGGCCTGAGAGGATATGTGCAAGATTGTCAAGGAAATCTGACCTCCTTCCTGCTTTTCTCCTCAGCCACCCCCATGACCCCCTGCCCCCTCACTTCCTGTGCCTTGGGGTCTCCATCTTCAGTTTTGCTTTCTCTTTGTGCCCAAGTCTATTTACCAAACCTTAGTGGTAGGCAGACTGGTAAGTAGTTTATCAATAATCAGGTAGAGGTGCCTCATCAGCAGAATATACTGAGAAATATTTGCCTATATAATGCTGGTTTGCTTGGTGTGGGTTAGAACATACTGATTCTTTAGAATTAATCTTAGTTCATAATTCTAGTTCTTTAAAAGAGCTTAATCTCTTGTATGTTTTTAAGAATGCCAAGCATATAACATTAGTCACAGGTTACTGGCAATTTGTTGACCATGCTGAGACCTTGTATTAAGCACTATGCTAGGCTCTGAGCAAATGCCCACCAAGTACTTTGATTTTGAATTATTGCAGAGTATCTGTAGTATATGATTCTTAAATTGGCATCTGGACATCACTGTCAATTGTTGAGTAATAGTGTTTTCACTTAGTTATGTGCTTGACATTTTTATGTTAAAGGAACTTTTCTCAAATACGCTATTCTATACACTAGAATGGTGGCTTACGTATTTGGTAGTTGGAACTTAGTATATTGTAGAGTTCCTAGTCTGCTTGTAAGTAAGTTTATGGTGAAAAAATAGCCTGTGAGTGGGTGAAGAAATCGCAGCCTGGGATATGTATGTATGTGTGTATGTGTGTATATTTATCTTTAATTTGAATTTCCCAAGTTAGAGGGATTATGGTAGTTTGACCTTACCACATTAGAAATGTGGTGTTAGAAAGAACATGACAGCAGGAAACAGTTCTCAAGAAGATTAGTGTTTTAAGAACAATACCCTGCTTTGTATAATGTCTGACAATTTTTATAAGCCATTCTTTTATTATTTATTTCTTATAAAAACTCTGTTTGCTATGCAGAGTGAGAAAAATCTGTCCGTTATAGATGAGGGAAGTTATCAAGGTTAAGAATTTCTTGGTCACAGTACTACTGAGAAATAGATTTAGGACCAGAAGCCATTGTCTTTGGACCGCATATGGGCTTTTACTTTTTTTCTGATCTGTTTCTATATCCCCCTTAGCGTCTGTTAGTCTGGGATTTAAGAGTGAGATGTTTAGCTCTCTGAGGCCACTCCTAATCCTAACTCTGATTTGTGTGAAAGCTTAAACTCCAAATATCCCAAATGCTACATAGTATTGAGGC
Organism: Lepilemur ruficaudatus; assembly: GCA_963574885.1. NCBI lineage: Eukaryota > Metazoa > Chordata > Mammalia > Primates > Lepilemuridae > Lepilemur > Lepilemur ruficaudatus. The sequence goes on from CAUYRT010030052.1 coordinate 12,979, forward strand.
TTGTCTTGTCTTGGCCTTTGTTTATCTGGCCATTTCCTAACTCTTCTGGAGAACTGAACTGAAGCCTTTATTTTAATGCAAATGGATGCATTTAGTTCTGATGTTATAGATATGGGAAATAGTGGCTATATTTTGGAAGGGTGCTGTGTTTTATGCATGATAATTTTTGATTTGAACTTAGACCAATGCAATATGCTTATTTCTGTAAATTTGGCTCTTAATGAAGAATATAAGTCTTGTGTGGGCCAATATAGTTATGGATGTGAGCTAAGAGGTATACTTCTTACCTAATAGTAACATTCTATTTAACTCTATAAGGTCACAGTAAATTGACCAAAAATATTATGAGAAAATGATTATACAAAGACTCATAAGAAATTAATATTATAAACTTTTATCAAATCATGAGTATTTGGTATATGGAAAGTCATTTTCCAAGTTTATTAGATTGGAAATTTATCTTAAGAGTTAATAATTATGTCTCATGGGGGAACCCGAAGTACTTGTTAGCTTTTATATTTAAGTAAAATGTGAGGACTTCAGATTCTGTTTAGTAAGTTCTCTGTTGTGTGACTGCTTTCTTGTTTTTGAATCTCATACACTAGATTAGGAAACAAATATAAAATGATTACTATAATGTACTGCTATTTAATGCCAAATATTGCTCTGTTCTTAGTTCATGTTTTATAATACAGCCTCTGGAAGAATCAACCTAGGTTATGTGTGAGATTTTGCAGAATGGGTGATTATGCTCTGCACATTTAGGAAGCCATACTTTACCTAATAATAGAGATTGGGCTAGAAGTTAAATGAGGAATTTTTTTTTTAAGGAAAATAACCATGAATTTCGGGGGGGGGGGTGCGAGTCAATAGCATGAAAGTAATAGTCTGCAATTTTAAAGATTTGCAGTTGATAGGAAATAATTTAATGTGCCCTATAAAACCCTTAGTTTTGGAGTACCTCCAGCTTTTTATTTTTAGCCGTGGCTTTTTAGTTAACAAGAGGTGAAAAAAGTATAGTTTTCTCCTGGTCTCTGCCTGAAATACTGAAACTTTCAACGCTGTGAAAGTTCAGGGGATTCTTGGAGACCATTGTTATGAATTGGGTGGTGGTGTGGCCTCCTTTTTGTTTAGACCTCCATTTCTATATTAGGAAAAAATGATGAGTTAATTACCTTCACATTTTAACCAAATTGTAATTGCTCTGATATTGCCAAATGGACCTAAAGACAGTCTTATAGTACTTGGAAAACTTACACAGGAAACAAAATAGCAGCTTCAGGGACCAGGAAGAATGTGTTAGTTTCTGAGTCTAAGCAAGCAGAAGGAAGCCCACAATACTCCCATCAGCCAACCTCCCAAATAGTCCATTTACCCTTCTATAAATAGTCAATCTTTAGGCAGGGCTTTGCTCTCTTCCCTTTCCTTGGAAGACTTTCTTCAGGTCCTGGAATTGCCTTTGTCTGCCTGCCTGCCTGCTTGGCCAGGGTGAAGCAAGTTTTCATGGGAAGCTCCTTGGGGAAACAGAAAAAGTATGAAGATCTCTTTCTTTCAGTCTATTCTGTCCCTGCTTACCCACTGTTCTACCTCAAAATGAGACAGTTTTTAAACAATTTAAACAGGAAATTTGTTTAATGTTAATTCAAGGGCTTCTAGTATATCCACGGTGATTTTTATCTTTTTGTGTGTGATTTTTATCCTGGATAAAAACATTTCTTTATGATATCAAAATATTTAATTGGGTCTGAATTAACTTTCTCCTCAGCCCCCAGAAGGGGTAAGATATACTTTTAATTCTTTGTGGACAAGATGGTGTTTTAGTCCAGATTCAGAGTAGTGTAAGCATGCCAAAATGGGTCTTATTTTAGGGTGCTTTGAGTGTGTGTGGCAGTCTTATTAGGATGTTTAGTAAAAGAGACTTGATGTTTCTTTACCTCATTTTTGGTTATGTTTATTCATTTGACTATTTTTATAGATTAGGTCTAAAATTAAAGATCCTCAGTTTAGATGACCAGGCCATGTCCAAAGCAGTTAAGATTAATTCACCCCCACCCCATCCCATCATTAGGTGTATCTGTATGCAGTGTCTGCAGTGAAGTTTCCAGGCATTTTATGCTTGGAACACCCAACCTCCAAGTGTTTGGCCTTAGGAACCGCTCCACCATTGTGATAGAAAAGCTGTATACTCCAGCATGTTTGACATCCAGGCTCTGATATTCTTTTACTTGGGATTGATCTAGCCCTTGCAGGGGCTAGGACGTTAAGGCAGTATTGGGAGAACTGGAAAGAACATGCCCCATTTAAAAGACAACCTACTGGCTAGTAGCTCTGTAGGAATGTGGACTCTTGTCAGTCTCTTTTTTTTCAAAGAGAAGTCAAAAATATTTTTTAATGTAAAATTGCTAAATTGATGAAGTTTAAAATATTAAACGCCACTGACTTAAAAAAAAAACCCAAAACATAGGCCAAATTAGCATGTTTGCAGACTAACTCCACCCTCTGGCTTCCTGTTGGGACTCTGGCCTGGAGGTTGAGGAGTGTTACCTTTCTGCTTGTTTTCCACTGTCTTTTTCGACTTTTCTCTGAGAGGCATGTACACGATCATGTGTACTGGTGGTGACTATTTTTGGGGCACTTTTCTTTTTTCCTCTTTTAAATGTGATCTTGTTACCTCTTCTCAACTTTGTGCACTAATTATTTAAGCAGAGTCCATTGTTGTCTTTTAATTTTATTTTTGGTTTTACTAACTGACTGTGAGATTGTGTCCCTTATTTGAATGCATAATACTCTTAAGAAGTTGGCTCCTCCCCACCTACCCTCACCCCACTGTTTCTCCCTGCTGGTCAGAGCCACTATGGTTTTTTTTGTTTTTTTTTTTTTTTGACACATAGTCTCTCTCTGTTGCCCAGGCTACAGTGCTGTGGCATCAGCCTAGCTCACAGCAACCTCAAACTCCTGGGCTCAAGCAATCCTACTGCCTCAGCCTCCCGAGTAGCTGGGACTACAGGCATGCGCCACCATGCCCGACTAATTTTTTATATATGTATTTTTTGTTGTTTGGCTAATTTCTTTCTATTTTTTTAGTAGAGACAGGGTCTTGCTCTTGCTCAGGCTGGTTTCGAACTCCTGACCTTGAGCGATCCTCCTGCCTCGGCCTCCCAGAGTGCTAGGATTACAGGCGTGAGCCACCATGCCCTGGCCCACTATAGGGTCTTGTTCACCTTGCCATCAGGGTATGATGAACTTTGTACCATAAAGAATGTTAAAAGCAGCATCCTGGCTGCTGTTTCTGTTGGCCATGCTCATTAGGCCTTCATTAATGTGTAGTGAACCTTGATGCATACGAGGATTCGCTTGTTTGCATTTTGGTCAGCTCTTAATGTAGGAGGCCAACTGTTTAGTCTTAGCAATTCAAGGAATGGGTCATTTTCAGTTAGAGCAAAAAGTTGCTTCAGAAAAGTATCTCTGACTTGGCCAGCGATGCATAGTAACTGTTCTTTCTTGATCTGATGGCAGTGAAATTTGGTCTGATGAATGTTCCAGTACAGTGCAAGCTTTCTTAATTTACTACTCCCGCTTCTCCTGCTGTGGTCCTCCCCCTCCCCCACCCCCAGCTTTTGCTTTTTTGAAATGATGAATAAATAAGTGCCCCGATTCCTCAACTGTGTTCCAAGGCCTGCAGTTCCCAGATCTTTGTTGTGAATCCTGGGTTTTAGCCTGTCAAAAGATGGCTGTAGAAAGCATGCTTGGGTGGAGCAGAAGGACATAGAAAAATCACATTTCTAAGCCATTCTACTTCCCTTATATTGATGATTCTCAACTAGAGATTGGCAGTCAAAATCAAGTCAAGGAACTTTTTAAAATATGTCTAAGTTAGAGTGTACTTGAGTAGATCTCTCCTCTTTACAGAAGAACAGTGAAAACTTTAGATTTGGGGCATAGTGCCCTTCAGAAGAGTGGCTTAGGATCCTTTTGCTCAAATCCATCTGATATTAAAGTAGTAGATGATGATGAGAATTTCTTTCCTTCTAGGGTGATCTGAAAGAGACTTCAGTCATAACTGCTCTATACTGTATTGTCTGGTACACATTAGGTACTTCCTGAAAGTCTTACCAATAGTAAAAGACTATTTACTGCCAAGCAATTTACATATTAAATGTACTGTAATGAGACAGTTATTTTAAAGAAACTTGCATTTTATATAGGATGAAGTTGTAACAGGATATGGGTACCCAGAAACTTTTAAGCTATTCTAAATCAGGAAAACTTCAACCTGCACATCTCTGTAATTTCAGAATTTCATAGACGAAAGTCCAGTTTAATACAAATATGGATGCTGTGCACAATCTCTTATTCTCTAGCATTTTATACATTGGGAAGCAAAATGCTTCATTTCTTTCTGCTCATATATATACACAAACTCAGATGTTTAAGTTAGAGGTGGTAGTTTCCATAGCAGCAGTGATTTTTGTCTTCTTATTTTTTTCTTGGATAGTAAAATATTTAACACAGGTCAGCTAGAGAGATTATTATTCCTGGCTGTGAGTTCTTAAAGGTTTCCTTGTGTGCCTTTGACTTCTCTGGGTGCATTTCCTGGGCCCAGGTATGTTCTGGAGAAGCTCTCTGAGGGGTGGAATGTTGAGTGTATTTTGTGCACCTTTGTCTTCCCAGAATCTAACACAGTGCCTGGCACATCCAGTGAATCAGGGATGTTGCCTTTCTGGCCTTGGGTGGTTTCTTCTGTACTCCTCTTTCTGATATTATTCTACACACCACACCTTGGCTTGGTTGGGGGAGAGAGGTGTAAACTTTGGTTGTGGCGTTTTTTATGTATCAGTGGAGAGATTGGCTTGTTTTGAATTGAGATGTGGTAACAATGGAATATGCTAGTCTTCTCTCCCTTCTTTCCTGAAGCTTACGTAATTTTAAGAAAGGCTTGTAGCTAGGAATTTAAAAAAATGCTGATTCAACTGGAAGCTTGAGCTTAGAATATAAGAATTAGTAGCTGTATCTGGAAAGGGATGTGTGTGTTAGTGGTAGGGCTTGACGGTACTATAAATCTACCTTCCTCTTTATAAACAGACAGAGATGACTTTGGCTCCTTCAGGCATATAGGGTTTCAATGGGAAAGTTTCCTCACTTGGCAGGGAATGTAAAAACCACACGGATAAATAAGCAGGATGTTTTTTACTTGCCATCTTGAATCACACTTCACAGCATTTGTTCTCGCTCTGTCTTCATATTTATTACTGAGGAGACGAAGTGCATGGGGCATACAGGAGTGAGGAGGAGGAGCTCTGTGCTACAACTCAGTGGTTCACAGAAAGCTTCTTGGAGGCCTTGCATCTCTTCCTGTGCTGGGGATGTTTTCCATTAGCCAGGAGAAAGGTAGTGAGGCTGCTACAGGTGCAGGAAAGAGGTGGTGTAATTCTGGGAAAGAGCAACTCTTGGGAGTCTGTTAGAGCTTCTTGTGTACAATGGGGACCAGTGGGCACCAATTCAAGTCGGATGCTTTGCTGTGGAGCTGAGATGGCTGCTTTGTAGACACTGTGGTGTCAGCGAAGGCTTTAAAAAGAGATGGTAGTGGGATGCTGATCACTGCAGCCGTGGGACGGAGGATGGTTTGGAGAAGGTGTGAGTCAGGGAGATCAGCTAGGAGGCTCTCGATGGGGTCTCTGCTTAATACTTGTGTGGACTCTAGAAAGTTTTGAAATCCTCATTTGCAAATTGAAAAAAATGTATCTAGCTTATAGTGCCCAAGAGGATTAAATGAGGTTTTGTTTGTAAAATGGATAGTTTGAAGGCTGGTGTGGAATAAGGAATCAATAAACACTAGTTTCTTTTCCTTTGCCACTTTTTCCTGCTCTTTTTTAGTCCTAGGATTCATTGATTTCTTCTACAAAAGGCAGTAAGATCATTTGAACCTCTTCCCTGTAGAAAAAGATATCCAAATTCTATGGAGAATTCAGGAGGATGCCTTTATTTTTCTTTTCTTTTAATTAAACATGAGCTTAAAGCCACAGTTAGTGCAGGCTTAGAAAATGTTTAAATTTAGGTCATTTTGAAATCATGATAGGAGAAGATGATAGGAGAGTGTACGGTTTCATATGAATGTATGTATATGGACCACTTTCTTGATCTGTGCATTGTAGAGACTTTGATACTGTGTGATAGTGTGATGTGCACCTCTTCAGTCTAGATTCTAGAGTCATGAATTAGATTTCAACAGTCTTTTTCCCTGTTTTGTAATAAATCTGGATATAGGTAGAAGATGCTTGGGATTGTCCTTGAAGTTCTTACCAGGGGGGAGCAGAGAGGTAGCAGTTTCTAATCTTAAAAAATTAAAATTCCAAGAGGCTGAGCAGCTGAGCATGAGAAGACTGAGTTGGGGAGGATGGAAGATACGTACTTTTTCAGGGAAGAGGGAGCATGCACTTCTAAAAGTAAGGTAAATTGAAATAGGCAAGGCTGTAATTCTAATGTGAAACTTAGGCCATTGGCACTCTATATATTTAAATATAGTCTTTGGAAATCTGGGGTTAAAAATTGCAGCATTGCAAGTAAAAATTCTTAGCTTCCTTAGTCACCATTTGTGACTGTGCTAAATGTAGTTTAACATAGCATCTGCTTCAGAGGCCCAGGACTGGAGTTGACAGTCATGATTAGGAAAAGTCTGCATACTGTAGCTGCTGTCCACAGTGTTCCCTTTTCATGTTAAGCTCCTAGCACAACTTGGCAGTCTTGTTGCCAATTTGGATGTGGGGGAGAAAAATGACTAATCCTTAACCTAAAAGACACATAAGCAAATTTTTTATGGTAACATTTTAAGAGAATCATCTTCCTTTGTGGAACAATAATGATAATAGCCCCTAATATTCACTTAGCACTTTAGAGTTTGTAAAGTGCTTTGACGTATTATTTGACAAAATATGTGTATGTAATTAAGGCTTTTAAAGAGAAGAGACCCCGTTTTTCCCTCTCCATCTTCCCAGAAATAATCCAGAGGCTGAATGCCTTTGTGGTTTGAGTCTTAAACTTTTGCTAGGTTAAAATGTAGCCTGTGATGGCTTATATGCCCCCTTTTCTCCGCTTCAGTGTAAGGGAGATAGACATTGCTTATCAACTCTTGGAAATAGGTGTGTACATACATACCCAGGTTATATATACCAAATATTCTTGTACACTTCATTGTGTCTCTAACATGAAGGGACTTGCCCCAAGTACTTTTAGAGATCCTTCAACATTTGTTTCAGCTGTGCTTTGCTTTAGTGATACTGAAATGACTTGCAAAGTGGGAAGTCTGATAGAAGTGAGTGGAGGCACTTTGCTGGGGGAGGTGGTCAGGGGTCTTTGACTGAGACCTGGGCATCTTGACTTGTGTACCTGGTAGCAGGTATCAGAGATCTGGGACCTGGATTATGTGTGCCTGTGGATATAATAAATGGACAGGATCTGAAGCTGAGAAGATCCTTACTAACTGTTCTATAGTATAGTGCATTAACTTTTTTTTTTAAGCATTATTAACTTTAATAATACATTCTTAGCAGATGAACTAGAAATTTCCTTGTGTTAGTACTCTCTCAGCATTCCCCTTCCCTCTTTGGAATCACTGAGTAAAAATAACACTTTCATTGAATGCCAGCCCTGCTTCCCCCCACCTTGTCCCCCTTTTGAAATACAGCAAACCAGTAGCTTAACTACTATAAAAAGGTAGTATCTAGGCATTTTTTGGCCCAGCTGGGATGTAGGTTTTAAAGAAAGCTGTCATTTTGGGGGGAAGGGGAAGAGGTGTGGACCAAAGGAAATAAAGCAACTTTCTTAGTATAAATCCTGTTTTTTAAGATATTCTAATTTTCCATACTAAATAAATCATAGTCATGTTTCTAAATGAAAAGTATGCAACTCTGGGGACTCTCAGAACTTTACACATCAACTGAAAAGAAAAATACATTTCATGGGCAAATACCAGTAATTGAGAGGATCCGCATTTCAGAGGGTAAGGAACCTGTCTGTTACAGTCCTATAATCCCTACAGTTGACAGGGGAAGAGACTACATCATTCTGCTCTCCACAATACATTGATGAATTAAAAGATTTTATATGCCATGGGATAGCATCTCTTTATTTTCAGTTTCTCTGATGTCCTACAAAATATTTGTAGCTTCCCAACATTACTAAGAACTATACCTTGTTTTGTTGACATTTTGAATGCCTTTATTTTGGTATAAGCTGCTTGGAGTTGAACAGTAACTGCAGTATTTGGTTTTCTATCTTTAAGTCCTGTTAAATGACAGTGAAGAGTAAAATGTTAACCTAAGTGCCCAGGTGTATTGTAGCCCCTTATAACATTTCAGAATTTAAACATGGCATTTGTGTCCGTAAATCTTCCTTGTCTTTTATATTCTCTTTAAGATTAGGCATTCTTCCGGTTTTGGAGTTCTTATATGACAGAGTATTTTAGTATCTGTATCCAACAGAGGAGCTGTGTTTTTAACCTACCTAATGAAAACACTCAACTATTGGGATTAATTTGAGGATTTCCAATCAGCCTTTCACAATTTGTACTACCCTGAGGGGGTTTCTGATAGCTATGACTTTTGCAGAAGAATGTGAAGTTAATCCAATTTCTATGTTGATTACTATGTTAACTGTCTTAATTTAGCAATTCAAATTTATCTGCCTGTACCAAGCAAAAACTCTGCTACAAAACTGTGGGAGTAGTTGATTTTATTCTTATTGTACTCATATCCCTTTTTAGGTTCTATAGCCAAATAATGCCACGGAAATTAATTAGGCCCACTGAGGTTGGAATGAAAGAATGAGGTTGGAATGATTCATCACCAGAAGGTAACCATTTAGTGTATTCCAGCCTGTAACCAAGATTGAGTTAACCCCTGGCTTAACCTTCACTACTGTAGAAGTGTATAAATGACTCCCTTGAAAAATATAGATTTTAAAGTTTACTTCCATTTCACAAAATGTGACTTATTTCTTATTAGCTTTATCCACTTTGTTTTGAAACTTTTGGGGGGGAACTTTGAAATATTTTCTTATTTTGAATTCTGAAAGCTTTAATTAAGGGGGCTCTCATAGGTTATGAATCAGTTTCTGACATTCTGTGTTTTAGTAGTTACATCTTTAAGTTACTGATTTTTGATGTTGCACTTGCTGCTAAATGAATCTGTTGCTGAATTCTTTTGTAAAGAATCCATACATAAAGTAACTCTTAATATTTATAAGCTCAGATTTTTTTATATTGGATTTCCTTAAGGAGATGTACATATTTTTTCCTCTAAGACATAACTCTACGTAAAAGCCCTTCCTTTGCTTATTCATCTTGTATTAGTTCCCAGAACATACAAATGTTTTGGTGGTTTGTTTGGATGTGGGAAGTTAGAATCTAAACCAATTTCTTGATAATAGATTTAAACAGTTTACTGATATAATTAAAATGTAGCACATTAGCAGTGTACTTTCTTCTGGGTATATCTGGAATTTGATGACTTCTCCCCTGACATTACCGTGGTTGGAGTCGCTGTTGTCCTACACCTGGATTATTGCAGTTGCTTCTTGACTGGTTTAACTGCTTCCAAACTTGCTGAGTCCTCCTGCACACCCACACACAATTTATTTTCACAGTAGCCACGTGCAACTCTTATGCTTAAAACCTTTCTGTGGTTTCCTTTCTTGTTATGATGGCCTTCAAGGCCCTATGTGGTCTGGCCTCATTACCTCTTTGACTCATCCCCACCTACTCTCCGTGTGGCTCCTTGATCTTCTTTCTACACAGCAGACAAGCTTTACCCTGGCTGATGGTCTTTCTGCTTAGAATCTCCTCTTCTAGATATCCTTATGGGGACTGTATTTGTTTCCTATTACACCTGAAACAAATTACTTTAAACTTAGTGGCTTAAAACAACACAAGTTTATTATTGTACAGTTCTGAAGGTCAGAAGTCCAAAGTGGGTCTCAGTGGGCTAAGATGAAGGTGTTGGCAGGGTTGCATTCCTTCTGGAGGCTTTAGGGGAGAATCTGTTTCTTTGGCCTTTATAGCTTCTAGAGGCTGCCTACATTCCTTGGCTGGTGGCCCCTTTCAGAGCCAGTAGTGTCCTGTCAAGTTCTTCTCATGTGGCATCACTGACACCGACTCTCTTGCCTTGGACTCCTGTAATGACATTGGGCCCACCTTGATAATCCAGGATAATCTCCCCTTTTCACAGTCATCTGATTGACAACCTAAATTCTATCTGCAACCTTAATTCTCTGTTGTCCTGCAAGGTAACATGTTCAGACTTTAGGGAGTAGGATGTGGACATTGGGATTGGGAGGACGTTATTCCCCACAGCAGCCAGCTCACATCTGCTTCAAACCTTGGCTCAAAGCTTGCCTTCTCAGTGAGGCCTACTATTTAATACTAGAAACTGCCCACCCCACATTCTCCACATTCTTAACCTCCCTTACTGTGTTCTGCATTTTCATTTATTCCAAAGCATACTTACTTCTTACTAATATGCTATTTTCTTACGTATGTTCATACTGCTGCACACACCTCCCATTGCACATCTACACTCCAATGTACTTCTTTACTCTGCTGCTGCACCTCAAGCACCTAAGACCATCTTTAGCTCAGGAGAGTTGCATCCATGTTTGTTGAATGGATGAATGAACAGAGTGTGAAGCTTAAGCAGATCTTTTTTACCACATCTTTACTTTTCCATTGCCCTACCTGGATTCCTGTCATGGACGTGGGAGTGAAGGGAAGGACTTGGGACCCTAAACTCATTATCTCAACTCTCTAACCTCAAAGCTTTTAGTCCTGCCAGCTCTGGAACTACAAAACCTCAGAAAGACTGGCATTGGAGAAACTCCGTACTTTGTAGAAGCCATAAAGGGCTAAGAGACAGAGAAATGTTAGTGTTTGCTGCAAAATAACATTCTCCGCGTGACTCCTGCAGCTGCTGGTGCATTGTCTCTGGCAGCTCTCGGACCCTTGTTAGCCCCAAGGCAGAAAATCTGAGTTAATGGAATCCCTAGAGCCCGTGAGACAGCTAACATGGTGTGGGGGTGGGGTGGAGAGTTGACAGGGATTCTAAGATTGAGGAAATCCTGTGAAGCTTAAAGCTATAAACCTTTATTATTTTAGGAACCACAAAGCAAAAGAAAACAAACTAATGGCTTATTCCTGTAACTGACATATTAACCTCTGATTTTAGCACTTGGTTTACTATTCTGTTGCTTAATTCAGTAAAGCCAGAAACATATCCTGAAGATACCATTTTAGTGATTTGAACAGGCAAGATGAAGCATTTGCTGTAGGAATGGTGTCTCCTAGGCAGATGACCCCTCTGCTGCTTACTCAGCTCTCTTCTATAAGCTCATATTCCTTATTTTTACTGACACTTCAAGGGCTTGAGTTCCCCAAAGGAAGGTGTATTTTTGGTAAAGGTTGTGTTTTTTTTGTGTTGTGTTAGGTAGGTTTGGTTCTAAAACTTGAGACAAATGTCTTTTGTTCACCTGTAACTTAGCCTTTGGGGAGAGGTTTGATGTGGAAGGGAAGGCTTTGCACTAGACCGATTCTGCCCTGGTGCTGGGCCACTCGAGGTACTGAGAAACTTTCTAGCTGCAAATAAGCTAGATAAAGGTCACTTTTTGCAAGCCAGAACTTCTAGCCTCAGATACTTGTTCTCACCTCTAGCCATGATTCTTTTCAGAGACATTACCATTTATGTTTGCCTGAACCTGTCTAGTTAGTATCAAAACCATTTGGGATTCATGACTTCAATCACAATGCATTTCTAAATGTCCGGGTCAAAATCTGTATTTTTTTCTTTTTTTGCATTTACCTTTGCTTTTGCCATTTTTCTGATGTCAGATCCAAATTCCACATGCCACATCTCTATAACCCTGTTGGCGAGAGGCTTGGATTTGTCTTGTCTTCCTGGTTTTTGTAGTTGGCAAGTTGGTGTGATGATAGGTTTTTGAAGTAAAAGCACACAACTAATTTATCACCCAAAAGATAAATGGTTTCCTTTGTTGTACCATGTAACAAGAATTTGGATTTCAGTGGGTGAGGGTGGCTGATGGAGTGTCAAAAATGAAAAATTTGGTTTCATAGTTATCTTTGGTTTAAAACACTTGAGGTGGGATAGAAAAACAAGCTACCAAGTTTGCACGCATTTAGGGAGGTGATTTGCCTTTTCATTCTCCAATTTTTAAAGAAACTGTTCTTGTCCTTACATACATTTTTGAATGCTTAGTCTGTACAAACCCCTGAAATGGAGGTGGGGTGGGTTTGGAGTGGAGCCTTGCAGGCAGATAGAACTGCAGGAGCAAAGCCAGAAGAAGGTTATGGGTTGTTTGAGAGAGGAGGAGAGTGGTTTAGATTCTTAGGTGCTTGAATAACTAGGCTGGTAAAAATAGTTGTAGAGGACCTCAAATGTTTATAGTGTTTATACTGAGTAGTTTGCACTTAATTTAATAGGCAGTCGGGAGCTGTTGAGAGTTTAGGAAAATCTTTCTGAGAACAGAGCTACAGTAGATTAGAACGAGGAGGGAGGGACCTTTTGGAGGCTATAATTTGATGGTCCAGAGGAGACTGAGGGCCCAGATCAAGATGGTAACCTTGGCAATGGAGTGGCTTGTGCAGACAGGACCAGTAGCCTCAGAAGGGCTGTGCGATGGCCCTCTTAGAAGTCCTGCTAGGACTTTAACCCACAGAGGTCTGTCTGGTCCCCAAATCAGATGGTTTCTGGGTTGTGGAAACGTATTTTTCCCTTGTGACATTACACTAAGTGAACTCCATGAGAATTCTCATTATATATTTAAGATGTTTTTGGTTAACTCTCTTGTTTGGTGGTTGTTTGGAGGTTTGAAAATAGTGAAGAAGCTGATGAGTTTTCAGAATTTTTTTATTAGGAAAATTGGAAAATAGAGACTTTTCCTTTTCTGTGACCAGGAAACTGTTGGACCAATTTCACTTCTCATTCTTACTGTTCCCAGATAGAAGAAATAAAACATTGACTTCCTAAATTCCTCCACTCTTGTAAGAAACTATAGATGTTAAAGTATGTTGAGGGCTGTTTAAATAAAAACAAAATTCAGCCTAAAATGTCTTCATGGCTTTTGGGAAGTAAATTGTGTAAGTGTGAAAACTTAGAGACCATACCCCCTACCCCCAATAAAATCTGTGCTCTCTCTAAACTAACACCTCACCATTATCTCTTGGAGACCATGGAAAGTTTAGAATATTCTAGGTTGATCTATGCTAAAGTGCCTTTTCATAAATTATTACATGGAGAATAACAGGAGGAAAAGCAATCCGAAATGACACAATTGATGTCTAAATTAAGAGGCGAACATATATTGGAACATTATTTTTTTAAGTCTTAAAATTAATGGCTCTATTTTGCTGGAATATGGCCCTTTTTTCCCTTCCAAAGAATTTCAGAGCCAGTGGAATCTATAAATAGTGCACAGCCCAGTTGTCTGTGGTAGATTGAGTATAGCAGAATCGCCTGTCCTTAAGTGAAGGGGAAGTAGCTTTACATTTTTAGTAACTGAATTGTTGGCCAGCATAAAGGTAAGGGCCATGTGAGCAACTTATTTATAACTTCCCATAAAGGTGTGTGTCTGCCTCAAGCGGAGAGACTGTCTGGGGTGCTTGAAATGTAAAAGTGCAGAAGAATCATTTTCCATCCACAGCCTCCCTAGCTAGTTGGTGCAGTAAAGTGATTGTTCACATCCCTGGGGCTTTCAGAAAGAGGGGTGTCAGTAGATTAGCTCATTAGTGTCCGCCTCCTATGGAACAGAAGGGACTGAGGCCATTAAATTAGAATCTATGGTTTTATGTAGTGGGAAATGTTTAGATACTAACTCCTGAGGGTATTCAGGACATAAATTTAGGCTTGGTTTAACCTGTTGGGTGTGGTCCTCCTGTCTTACTCATGTAGTCTGACCACAATTGGGTTCTTGTCAAAATCTTTCATGGGTATAAAGCACTTTACTTTTTCACAGGTTCAGTTCAATTTTAAGTAGGGTTTTTTTATTTTTATTTTTTATTTTTGAAAAATCAGTAACATAGGGCCAGACGGCATTCTCTTGTTACGGTGGGAGAAGGGAAGGAAGAGTAAAAGATTTCCATGGTATCCTGTAAAGAGTATGTTAAGCCCTTTTGGTACATGCCAGAAAATAGATCCATTGTTAGTGTCATCACCAGCATCAAGAGTAAGCCACTTTCAGCTAGGTTTAAGGGTAAAATTTTTTTAGTTACAAATAATATAAGTACGTAAGTAAAAGACATTTTCAGCCCTTGTTTGTTATTTGTTATTTGTCGACATTCAGGGACTTAGGTTTCTGATTATTATATTGACCATTTAAAGCATCTGCATATGTGGCTAAAAAGTAAACTTTGGCTTTTGTGCCAATATCGTGTCTCTGTTTAGTATTTGGGCAAGTTGTAATAAGTGGTAAATGGCCCATTAACTATATTGGAGGCCTCATAGCAGCACTAATTTCAAATCGTGCTGGGTTTACAATTTACATATTAAAAAATGTTCACTTGATTTCGTTCAGGGACAAAGCTGACATCCTATACAAGCATTACTCCAAACAATCCTATTTATTGGTCCAATTATTTCAATTGAAAGATGCTGGTTTACTGCCTCTTAGTATATGTTAACAATTCTCAGTGAAACTGTTAGAGACCAGTTTGACTATAGAAGCAAAATAACCTCATAGGGTTTCGATTCACTTTTAATTTTAAGTCCCAGGATTAAGGATCATTTGTAGTATAATGTAACAGTGTGGGCAAATATAGCTTCTCTTAATGCCCTTTTGATATGTTGGGGAAAAGGGTGCTTTTATGCAAAGCAATCACTTATGAATTGCATGAACGATTTTTCTCACTATAAAATTTCATTCACATTTCCTCCCTTCTCCCACATCCTTAAGAGGCAGGACAGCCTGCAGTATTTTGTTTCATTTCATTTTATTTTTTTAATTTTTGGGATGTGGTTTGAGGTAGTTCTTTAGGATAGATGCCAAGTTAACTAGTTAATATTGTTTTAAAATCAGGCTCTTAATTAAAAATGCTTACATTTGTACAAGAAAACTACATGTTAAAATGAATTTGGAAAGATTAGATTGGAATTGCCTCAAATTCAATTAAGCCACACTGCATGGACGTGCTGGGAATATCAATACAATCACTGTAAATTTTGTACAAACTGATTTGTTGCATTATCTTGCTCATCTAACATACGGTACTTTTTGTGTCCATATTGCAGACGGCAACTCCAAACTAACATGGCAGTCAGACTGTGTGATGTGGCTTCTCTGCTTAGAAGTGGTTCGTGGGCAGCAGAGCCTTGGACCGGGGTCTGTGGGATTTTTCTTAAATTCTGTAGGCTACTTTTTTTTAGCATGTTGCAGGAGTGCTGAGGCCATACCAAACACTTGAACCTTTCATTTGGCATACTAATTATTCTTACATTTAACCTATTGTGGTATGGCCATCATTAGGACTTAAAGCACATTGGAATTTTAACTATAGTGGTATGTGTAGCATCAGAACCGTGCTCTTGTATGTAACTTTTTATAATCTAAATTAGGATTTAGTGCAGACTCAAAAGAGTGACGAGCTGTTTTTTAAAACAAAAAAAGTTTTGGTATGGTCTGAATACTAAGTTACAGTAATTCTTTACATTCTGTTTACTATGTATTTTTTTGGTTACTAAATTTTGAAGTTATTCATAATTCCTGATGCTCAAAAAAAAAAAGTTGAAATTGTAAATCTGGCTGAAAATTATTTGCCCAGTAACTGTTGAAAGAGTTTGCATTCTGTGAACAGTTGTGTTGAGCCTATCAATGGAATATGCATTATTTGTAAAATATAGCACATTAGTATCATTTTATTCTGAGCAGATGGTCCTATAGCTGAGAGATGCTGTAATTTTCAGCTCACACAGCCTACTGCAGCTGTTCACTTGAATGTTGGCTTAGGAGCTCATTCTTGCCACCTGAACATGGAAATAAATGTGCAATTAAGTGAGGAGTGTTTGTTGTCCTTTCTAAATCTCGCTAATTTCAGTCAATGAACACTTTATATTTCAAATGCCATCCCAATGAGCTTTAGTCCAAATCTCACATTTGGGGCTCTCATAGTTTCTACTCGTATACCCTAACTTTTGAATAGTGATTTGTTTTAATTGGCTTTGGCCACTTTCTTCTTATAGCTCATTGTTTTCGTAACTGCTGGGCAAAGTTTTAACCCCAGAAAAATTTTGCTGTAGGAAGAGCAATCCACAGCTAATATTCTACAAACTGGAACAGTTATGCTTTATTAGGAAACTTGGAACTTCCCTGCTTAGTTTCAAATAGATTTGTTAATTATAATAAAGCCCATGTCTTCAATTATTTCAGATTTTTTTTTAATAACAGATTTCCAAAGGTTTATTTTCCTTTACTCCTCCCCCCCATTAAGTATTCCCTGAGAATACTTACCCAAGAAAAGTGCTTGCAGCTTGTAGAATAAATATCCATTTCTTTGAAAAGGAAATGAAGTCACAGAGGGGTTACAGGTGGTTGGATATTTTCAAAGCTATTCTGAATATTGCCTCCTGTGTTTTTTTTTTTTTTTAATTTTTTTTTTTTTTTTAATCCTGATGGCACTGATTCTTGTCCAGCCTGACCAGTCTCAATCTGGTCAGTTGACCAGTCTCAATCTGTCCTCCGCTGCCTTCTTTTATACACATCTCTTGGCAGTGGAGATTTCTTCCTGTATGTTTATCTGCTTGTGTGCCCTTTTATTTTTCTTAGGCAGTATGCTTTTTAAAAGACACATTTTTTCTCTTTCCATGTAACCCTCTTTCCCTTTACTTTGCTTTTTTTTTCTTTGCCTCAAATTCTTTGCCTTTTCTATGTTAAAACTTCCCTAAAAACTAGCATCCTGTCAATTCAGCATTATCAGTTTTGAGTAGTTCTTTGTGGAGCTAAGAGATGTATTGTATGAAATAAGAAGGCTAATCCTTTCAGTGATACTTTGATTTTTGGATTCCCCCACAGTCTTGACTGTCCAAAGTGACATAGTTATTGGAAAATGCTTTTGGAAAATTTGGGCCTGTGGTTTGTGACTGTTTTGCTCAAAGAGCATAGGATTGGTTTTTAGGAAACTAGATCCAAAATTGTGTAGTAAATGATTTTTTAGAGTAGCTTGAATAGTTTGAGGCCATTTTCCCCAGGTCTGTTATTTATCTGGTCTTTGGGATTTATAGATAGATACCTTATTCCTTGAATTTTCAACAGGCTTTTGTGCTCAAATGAAATTTCCTTGGGCTTGGTCTGTTTGCAAAAGTTGATATATTTACATTGTTGTTTTGGTGGACTGGATAGGTTTTTTTTTTTTCCTCCTTATAATCAGAGTCAAGGCACAATACCATATTGAAGTAATTATTTGGGAATTTTATTTTGATGCTGTAGATCAGTTGCCTTGTTGGTGATCTTTAGCTGCCAAGGTTGACAAGAATGGCCTTTCAGATTCTACAACATAGACAAAGTATTCATAGCTTCATTCCCAAGTTATCCTACAAATCCTTTTTACTCCCTAACATATAACATCTATTTTTTTTCTTACCAATGGTAGAGACACAAGATACTGTCAATCAAAAACATTTTCAATATGTAACCAAAACAGTACATGTTGACAATTTTATATTTTTTAAAATGCTCTTGCTCCTGATTTTTAAGTTAATGGATGTCTGTCAGTTTTAGAATATTTGAACCTCTTAGGCTAACTGAAATCTCTTCAGAGTTAGGTCATTTTTTGTTTTTGTTTTTGTTTTTTGTTTTTCTTTGGTAGCATGTTAAGCACTTTTATTTCTAGTATGATCCTTAGGCAGGGTACAATTCTGTGCCCTTTGGTGTACTAAGTTTTCTCGTCTGTGGACACTGCAGGTGAGTAAGGGTATGGGAATAGACCCAGAATGTGATTCTAGAAAATGTTTAAGATTTAAATTGTGCTTATGTGCATGTATGGAATATGGATATGAAAGTATAATTATAATCTTAAGTTGAATAGCTTAATATGAAGTAAAAATTAGTGTAGGTGTTACACATTTTGTTGAAGCTTTATTGTAATTTTAGCAGAATGACTTGTGTTTAGTGACAAGTGTTTAAATTCTTGGATGGAATCTCTAATAGGTTGTGAAATATGCATTCTGACATTTCTTATTTTCTCTGTTTTTAGCAGGTAATTGCTGCCATGGAAACACAACTGTCTAATGGGCCAACTTGCAATAACACAGCCAATGGTCCAACCACCATAAACAACAACTGCTCGTCACCAGTTGACTCTGGGAACACAGAGGACAGCAAGACCAACTTAATAGTCAACTACCTTCCTCAGAACATGACACAGGAGGAACTAAAGAGTCTTTTTGGGAGCATTGGTGAGATAGAGTCCTGTAAGCTTGTAAGAGACAAAATAACAGGTATGCAGTTTAATATAAATGATTCACATTTAAAGGATTATGTTTCAAGATATGAGAAAATAATAAGTTTACTACTTATAAATTGTTCAGTGCTGCAGTTTTACACCTAGATTTTCTATTACTGACTATGTCAGCAATTTGAACCTTAGTTTTAAGTTTTCCTTTTAAAGCATAAAATATTTTTGGGGCAGTATGTATTTTAACTGGACTTCAACGGAAAATGTTTTAAAAGTGTGTACATATGAGGTAGCAAGTGTCACGTTAACCTTTATTTTTTGGTTTCCTGAGCATACACAATTTAGCAATTCAATAGCAAGAAGTAAGAATATTGTATTTGGGAGAGGGGCAACAAACTTCTAAAAATGTCCTTTCCCTTAAGTTAGTCTAGTCATCCTGCTTATAGTATACATGATAAAGTAATTGATACTATTTGCATTGTCAATGGGTAAACATTTGCACTGATATAATTTGAATGTAATGAGATCTTATGTAACATTCCTTATCAAGGAAAAGAAAAAGTGTAGTGTATGAGTTGTCTCTCTTATCATAAAGATAAGAATAAAAGGTTTCATAACTTGGCCATACTGCTGGTACATTTTGAATAGGTAGTTGAAAATCTTCTTAGTATTTCACAAGATTTGACTAAATTTTTAGAGAAAACAAAAACCTAATTATTAAGGGGCATGTTCTTGGTATAGAAGGGTTAATACTTCCTGTAGGAATTGTTTTCAAACACACTAAACGTGTGTGAAGTTACCTGTAGACAGACCCCATGGCTTTTTTGTGGTATTATTGAATTTGAGTGGTAGTGTATCAGAATTGCCTTATATGGTTTATAACCCCAAAATATGAAACTGAATGTTTGACATGAGTAAAGAATACTTACGAAGGCTTGTGGAGAATGAGACCAGGAGTTTGAACTCTTTAACAGTCATGAGACCTTGGACAAGTTGGCTCTTGACTTCAGGTTTCATTGGTAAAATGAGATAAAAGGCAGAGAAAAGGGTCACATGAAGTGATTTAGGGTCAATTTTGACTTTTTCTGAGAGGCGGTACTTTTTAGCTTTTCTGTTAATCAAGACAGCAGGACTTACCCTCTCTAAGCGCTCCCAGTGAGTTCTCAGAGCCAGCACCTACCTACGCTTGGCCCCACAGTCGTATTTCCTCAAGCTACAGATTGAAGCTCACAGAGAGAACTTACTCATTGAAATCAAGTTAAAAACTGATTTTCGTCTGTCCATACCAAATAATTGTATTTTAACTAATTATGTTGCAGAGATGTTCACTATGCTATCAGGAAGGTTCTTATGTTCTTGAATGCTGATGATTAAATGGATAAGATTTTTTAATTTCTTTTCCAAAAGCAGTGTGATCAGCGTATGTCAAATTTATAAAGAAACAGGTTTTAATAAGTTGGAAAAGGGAGAGAACAAATGGCTCTTCTTATGTCTCTGTCCTGATACTGAGTTTTTTTATGTATATAAATATATATATATGTATATTAAGCAAAATAACATCCTTTACATGTGGATTTTGCAACCCCTTTGACATAAATGATAAAATGTGGTAAATGGCGTGGAGGCTATGACGTAAATGATATGGTATCTGATTTGATTGTTTACTAGCTACCCTACCATTTAAAAAAGAAAAATGCTTGAACAGAGCATGAAAGTCACATGTTTTGTTATACCGGGAGTAGTAGATGAAAATTTTAAACAAATCATACATCATTTGTGTTAGGCAGTTGCCACAGGAAACATTTCACAGATTTTCAGCTGTTTTCTCTGGTCAATCTTGAATTATATTCTTCTGTAAACCTTTTTCTAGAGCTATTATGTGAAAAAATGGGATAAATTTGAGTTCTACATCTTCACATTTTTTGCCTCTCTGGCTTTAGTGTGGTGGACCATGGTGGTAGAACAGCAGCACATGGGTAATTTGAAGTACATGGTTAGATACTGAAAAACTGCATTAGCATTTGTTGTCAATTTCCTTCAAACTCCAACCCTTGCCCCATTGTGTTTTCATTGGGAGAAGGTGGGTAATGGAGATTACCACTCTGGTAAATTTTTTTTTTTTTTTTTTTTTTTTTTTTGAGACAGTCTCACTCTTTTGCCCGGGCTAGAGTGCCGTGGCTTCAGCCTAGCTCACAGCAACCTTAAACTCCTGGGCTCAAGCAATCCTTCTGCCTCAGCCTCCCAAGTAGCTGGGACTATAGACATGCGCTACCATGCCCAGCTAATTTTTTTTTCTGTATATTTTTAGTTGGCCAATTAATTTCTTTCTATTTTTAGTAGAGACAGGGTCTTGCTCTTGCTCAGGCTGGTTTGGAACTCCTGACCTTGAGCGATGCTCCTGCCTTTCCCTCGCAGAGTGCTAGGATTACAGGCATGAGCCACCACGCCTGGCCCCTGGTAAAATTTCTATCAAAAATATTTGGTAAGCAAGTGGAGTGCCCCAGTATATCATGAGTAAGGCGTAAGTGTCAAAAGATGTTTTATTGTTTTTTTGATTGCATATTTTTAATTGACAATAAGTATACATATTCATGGGGTACAATGAGCTATTTCAATACATATGTACATTGTGTAATGATCAAGCTACGTATTCAGCATTTCTGTCATCTGAAACATTCATCGTTTCTTTGTGGCGAGAACATTCAAAGTCCTTTCATCTAGCTGTTTTAAAATATACCATACAATGTTGTTGACTGTGGGCACCCTTCTGTGAATAGCACTCCAGAACTCATTCCTTTTATCTGTGACCCTGTACCCATTAACCAATCTCCTCTTGCTCCCTCTCCCCGCCCTTCCTCAGCCCCTGATAACCACTATTGTACTCCGTACTTCTGTGAAATCAACTTTTTTTATATTAAATAGTTCACATGTGGTTGATGTTGTGGTATTTGTCTCTCTGTGCCTGGTTCACTTTGCTTAACATGATATCCTCCAGGTTCATCCATGTTACTGCAAATGATAGGATTTCATTCTTTTTTATGTCTGAAAAATATTTCATTGTGTATATTTACCACATTTTCTTTATCCATTCCTGTGTTGGATACTTGGGTTGATTTCATATCTTGGCTATTGTGAATAGTGCTGCAATAAACATGGGAGTGCAATAATCTTAAACTGATTTCATTTCTTTTGGGCATATACTCAGTAGTGAGATTGCTGGGTTATATGGTAGTTCTATTTTTAATTTTTTGAGGAACCTCCATACTGTTTTCCATAGTGGCTGTATTAATTTACATTCCCGCCAACAGTGTATAAGATTGAAAGATGCTTTTTAACTTCTTATGAGTTAGTCATAATTATTCCTCAAAATCAATGTTCCGTTGACACACAAGTTTGAAAAATGCTGCCCTCCATAGTTCACTATTTAGGAGTCACACTGCAGATCCTTAGCATATTAAGAACAATGAAAATTCCAACAGGTACAACAAGCTGTTTGATTTATAGTTCCCTATCCTTATTCGATTGTGGAACTTATTTGAGGGGGATATCTTTCTCACACAAGATTTGTATTGAATGTGTTGCTGTAAAAGCTTTTGAAATCATTTGGTAACTGATTATTAGACAATTTACTATGAAATTCTCCCCTAACCTAATCACATCAGTAAAATGAGCATGTTTCATAAAGTGAGTATACATGATAATGAAGTATAAATTTAAAAATTGAGTAGGCAAATCTGAAAATGAGGCACCCCTGCTTCTAGTAATCCAGTTTTGATTTGGCCCACTGACATCTTATATACAATGTGAGTTAAAATGGCTTTCAGAAGGGTCTGACTCATTTAGCTTTAAGCATAAACTTCCTTAGGATTTTTTTTTCATTCTGAGTTTATTCGTAAATATTTGTATTGAGCAAAATAGTCTCGTAAATGTTAGGTATCTACAACTGGGTTTTAAATGGTTACACTTTGCAAAGTAGGCACACTTCCTAAGAAGTACTATTGATGTATTTCCAGCAAGATTTTGAGAGAACTTGAGGAAATTTGGATTCTGCCCTGTGGTGTTTAGCATTAGCCATCTTGTGCAGTTTCTTAGTGTAAACTTAAGGGATAGGCCGCAGTGTTTCTTTGGTTCCTCTCCAATTACTCAGCCTATTCTACCCCCTGTGGAGCAATTGGGTGAGATTTTTGTATTCTCATTTTGTAGGAGCATGAGCATTAATTGGGTTATAAGAAAACTATGGAGTCACTCTTCAGGAAGAAGATTTGGAATCCCTCCTTTTTACTTTTCTTAAATCATACTTAATGCTGAATTAGGAAACTGTATCTCAGGTACAAAAATGTCCAGTTAGGAAAATGTGTGTCTCTTTCCTTAGTCCTTGAAGGGAGTATATAATTTTTAGACTGTGTCAGTGTTAGCAAATTAATGTCATTGTTTTGATAGAGTGAGGATTAGGAAAATACATTAAGAAATGTCTTTAGTAGCAAATATAATAATCTTCTCCCTAGTCTAAATTCTATTTGTTATGTTGTTTGACAGGCCCTCTCTTTGGGCTCCTTCCTAGCTTTATGCTTCAGCCTATTTCCTATGTATAGGCATTCATCATGAGAAGCTCTTGTACAGCTTGGCTGAGGTTGGTCTATCCCTTTGAGTTCTCAAATGCACTTCAGAGTCCTTGACACCTGCTGATGTTGCATTCTACAAGAGTGAAATGGATTTTATGATTCAAGGAATGAATAATAGAGTGTTAGAGCCAGAAAAGCCCTAGAAGGTGACCTTAGCCAACCCTTATTCTGCTTTCTACCAAATGTCACAGGTGATGAGGCCCAGGTTTGTGAAATGATTAGTCCAAGGCCACACAGCTACGAAGTGATATAGAGCAGGGAGCAGAATCCTGGTTTTCTGATTTCTTTAAGCATGAGACCAACTGATGAATTTATAGTGAGACACGTAACTTACAGAGTTGCCCAAGAGGCATTTTCTGCTGAGTGTGTCTTCTCTGGAAGAGAAATGGAAGATTTTTGAAAGTCAAAGACTGAAGAGTACACAACATGATTAAGAATATCCGTGCATCTCTGGAAATATGGTTGTGAACTTGGATATTCTAGTGGTTCCCAAATCTGGCTGCACATCCTCACCTAAGGGAGTTTTAAAAAATACAGATTCCCAGTGCCTTCGGAATGTGTTTTCAGGGAGCTCCCCAGGTGGTTTTCAAGCCCAAGAAGTTGTGGGAATCACATAGCATTTCTTAAAGCCTAGTCACTAGGATGCACTTGGGATGATTGCCAGAAATGCAGGTGCCTGGGCCCTGTCCAGACCTGCTTAATCAGAATCTCTGTAGGTGGGGCCTGGAATGTTCTAGTTACTTGGGAGTTATCCATGTTTTTTCATGAACATTTTGCAGGGAGATGGACTTACATGTTTACTTGAATTCTGACATAGAGGTGGATGGGAGAGGTGTTACAATTGCAGTACCTAATTCTTTGGCAAGCTTAAGTTTCAAATGCTGTCCCCTCCTCAGCACTGGTCTCTGATAAATTAATTCCTGGGGTTCAGGACTAGAGCGATGTTAAGTTTAAAAGTCACTAGACTGTCTTTACTGAACTCCCAATCTGTATCTGAGAGTGTGTGTAATTTTTTCAGAACTTTAGGGTAGATGGTTTGTTACTGTTATTTTTCCTTTTTTCTAAATGAAGAGCTAGAGAAGGTATGGTTAGCTGAAGACCTCAGGTAATGAGTGTTTCTTGTTTTGTCTTGGCGTGATGCTTTTTTACTCTTATTCTATGAATTGTTTGAGTAGGTCCTGTGCTGACCCTATCAGCTGCCAACTAGAGGCTTTCAGACAAAAAGGAAAAACATAATCCAAAACAGACAAACAAATAAAAACTCCAGGGGGCCCAAGGAGATGTTGATTACCTCTGAACAGATATTACCTTGTTGTGGTAAGCAAGACTTCTCTCGCCCACCCCTTAGGGCTAGTACAGTTAAATCTTTTTTATATGGAAGCTCTTAGCTAGATTTACCTTATGTCTCTCCGGCTTCCTGAGAATTTAAAGCTAGTTTTGATCCTTGTTTATTCTATCAGAATAATGTGATTCTCAAACTTTGTTTTAATGGTGCAGGATTCTTTCCTCATAAAACAAATACAATCTAGCCCCTCAGGATTGAAACAGATAAGTGGTATTTTATTAGTCTAATGCATATCTTAAAATTTAATAGCATTTATTTCTTATGGTGAAGTCATTCAATCATAGTGAACACAAGGCTGTTTTGATGACCATTATATTTGAAAATATGATTCTGTATGTCAGTTACAACCTTATGTCAGCCTGTTAGATGTCCATAGTGTCAAGAGATCAATAATTCTGATTCTTGCAGACACGGAGTTGAAGACTGCAGGGTGGTTGGGTGGGTGGTAACTTAATAAACACCTCACTTTGCAGAGTGTGTATGCTATTTAATTAGAAATATGGCAGAAAGGCTGTGTGTGTTCCCAGGTCTGTAGGAAACAAGATGACTGCAGAGGGGTAAATGCTTTGTTGGTCTCTAGTGTGTTAACTGTGGAATACAACATATTTGAATCTATTTTTAGGTTTTAGGGACGAAATTTGTATAAAATGAAATTTGTATCAAGTTTGTGGAACCCCTGATGCATTTTTGAGACTTCTGTAGTAGATAAGAGATAATGGAGAAACATTATTAGCATCTTTATTAATATATCTTTAAACCTAATTATTTTTTCATTCTATTTTTTTTTTTTTTTTGCGAAAGGTCATGGCTAATAAGTCATTGTGCTATGGAAGCTTCTTTACACAATTTTGGAGAAACACTTTAAAATTTATTCTTCAAGGTTCATTTTTCACTTGAACCTGGGTATTTATATAGAATAATTTTCAGTGTCAGTCTTGATTAGTTTAGAGGAAAGATTCAGAATAATGAAACTATGAATTCACAGAATTTAAGAAATCAAAGGCAGTACAGTTCTTTACCATTGTCAGAGAGGAAGAACTTCCTCTACCCTTTTACGCTTAGTGCCTGGGGACCTCCAAGTTAATTGGAGAAAATACATAATTTTTATTAATATTTTATATGCTTGGGAGTTGACAGAAAAGTGAAACTCAAAGAAGTGGTTAGACTTTGGGGGCTTATAGATCATTTTAACAAAGGAAAGATTTGTGTTTGAGGGATGATAAATTGTGGGGAAGTGGCTAGGAAATATATGTAGGAAACTAATGACAGATAAGTGTTATTTTAGCAAGGTTTGTTTATTCAGGTTCATCTCAGTGTCAGCTCTGTCTCTGGTGATAATAGTCATTCTCCTCTTACTGATACAGGGCAGCAGACATCTTCACAGGGGGAATCTATTCTCTGTTTTTAAGCAGAAAAGGGGAGGTCAGGGAACTCTTGCATCTGTTTTTTCTCATTTGCCTTCAGCTTAAAACAATACCTGAGCCAAAGTGGAATATTTTGGGGTAGCATATTCTGGACTTCTTCACCATGGAATAAGTTAACTTCCAATTAACAGACTTAAACAGAAAAGCTCCTTCTTTGGATGTCCTGTGGTAATGAAACCTTTCGTTAAAGGCTAGTTTTTGGGAAGAGAAAACATCTATTGTGAGGATATAGAAAAGTTTGAACAGAACCATTTCTGATTAATTTGTAAATCACCTGGATTTGTTTCCCTGATTTCCTGATGTTGATATTTGTTACTCTGTATTTTATTCCTTTAGAAGATTCGCAACCTTCAGGAGCTTTGTAAGCAGTTTTCCAAAGTTTTTTTAGAATACTGGGAAAATGAAGTTGAACCTATGGAGTAAATGAAGTTCAGGGCTTTTGATTTTGTGCTTTCATGACCCTTGTCACTGGAACTTCTAGAATAGCCATATTCGTCTTAACCAGTACATGAGGAGCATAGTCTTCAGTACCTTTCACTTTATTCTTTTGTTAGTTTGATAGGAAACTCAAGCTTTGTTAATGTATTCACATTCATTGAAAATAAAAATACAATTGAAAAGATTTGCTTCCTTATAGTTTAGCAAGGTATGAGTGTGCATGTGTGCTATTTGCTATCCAGACCTTTTCTTTCTTTTTTCATTTTTTTGTTCTTTTTGGTAGTCCTTGTTTACTTTTGCGCCAGGAGATTGGTCATAGATCAGAAACCATTCTCAATTTATCATTAAGTGGCTGTCATAGTAATGATGGAAAATGTAGATGAGAAAGAGGATGGTAAAATATAATGAGAGACGATAAAGAACAATTAAGTTCTGATACAGGACCTCTTGGTTCTTCCTTTTACAATCTATAAAATGTTAAAATCCTATTTCTTCTCAGGAATGAAAATGACTTATCTCTCCCCTCATTTTCATGATATAATACAAAATCAACCTATTTTTGACAGTTTTTATTCTACATGGTGTCCCAAAAGTCACCGTACAAAGGAAAATTTTGTAAAATTTTGTAATGAATATTTTGTAAATAAAGGTGCATTTCGCTACAATTTCCCATTTTCCCCATGTATGGCAATTTTTGGGACACCCTATATTTCACTACCTTATCTGTTTAGCACCAGCCTGTTTTTTTTAACTTTCTGTCTAAATTCTGAACAGAGCAAAGCATTTTTATTTTGTACCTATTGAAACATTTCCTTTTAAATATTCCTGAACAGAATAGTTGATCGTTGAAGCTGAAGCTGTGCTTCGGAATTTGCCAACTTCTTTTGAGCTTGTTCTAAGTTAATTGACTTTCAGCTGAGTATACTGCTGCTGCGGAATTTTGAGAGCTGTAGAAACCCTCAGAGCATGGCTTTCCAACTAAAAAGGTCAACTTTAACAGATATTTTCGGGCATTTTACTTGTTGAGTGTCATTTGATTTGTCAGGTCTATACAGTGGCTTAATTAGCATGTTTTACTCCTTCAGGTATTTGTTTTTGCTCTTTAAAGTTTTGGAATGTCATTATTTTGACACCAGTGGATGCCCCTTTTTATTGATGATGACAAATGGTAATCAAATATTTTTGAAGGGCTTTAAACCACACAGCAGCATTGGCTGCTCTTCTAACTATTGTGAAAACAGGTCCTTAGTTAAAACTATTTTGGGGGGATCTAACTACTCAGTAATCTCTTACACTATGCATCATCTTTAGCTAATAGAGGGATGGTCATTATCTATTGTTCCAAATTAGACAAAGATTCTCACGTCATACCCTGTACCTTCTTCAAGGAAAAAAGCAAGATGGCAGTCTCTAAGCTGTGTTTGTAAGAGTTCCTTATATATGAAATGGACGTGAATGCGGTGGTTATATGATTTACCAACACCCACCTCCCCCATATGCACGCCAGTTTTTATTTACTTAGTTTGAGATCAAGTTCTTGAGATTAACATTGAAACAAAATGCCTATTGCATTAGGCTCTCCCCTGCTAGGTTTAGAGGTTTTAGCCTAGAAAAAATACTGTTACGTTTGGGTCAAAGCCCAGCCTAGCCACTTAACTTGTGTTGTGGCCTTACATGAGCTGTTTGACTCTGATCTTCAGTTTTCCATAAAGTGCCTAGCATACAGAGGTACTCCCTCTGTCTTTCCTATCCTCTTCTTACCAGTTAATATTATTCAGTTGCATAACAGTTGCAGATTTTTTTGGGGGGCGGGTAAAGCAGTTTTTGACAAATGTCTTCAAGTAGATGTGTTGTCCTAGAATTCTTAGTTTCTCATGATGTGGGAAGAATGCAAAGCTAGTTTTCTATCGTTTGCTTTCTAGGTGGTTTGACCAATCTAATTGTTTTTTGAGTGGTGGAACAAAGTAGGAACAGGAAGGAATTGGGAGCCCAGAAAGATGATTAATGATGTTACACCAGCCTTTATGAACTAGAGCACTGGAGTATGGAGTTATTGCTCTATGTGGTATTGTGTGAATGTTATTCAGAATGAATTAGCTTGACTTAAAATATGAAGGTACTCTCAGCTGAGCTTCCCCAATGGACTATTATTGGCCTGGAAGGTCAGCAAGTTGTTAAATTGAGCCATGAAGTATTGGTTAGATAAAAACTAACTGGGGTTTATTTTTTACTTTTATTGACATCTCCTTCCTTAAGATGAATATCCCTTTAATATAAATTGCAAATACTGTTACTAAATATTCTCACTTCATCAAATAAGATTTTCGAGTAGAGAAATACAGAGACCTGTGTTTTTGGCTGTTAAGAAGCCTTGTATTCCTGCAGTGTTAGCAGATCAGAGGACTTAGAGAAATTGCTATCCTTTTGTTTTCTTCTCTGTTGAAATATTCATTGAAAACATTTAAAGCATCGCTTCATTCAGTCATCACAGATTTTACAGATTTCAGTTTGTATGTGTGGGGAGGGCGATTTCCATGAGGGCATGGTTAACTTAGCAGATGCAATTTTACATCTTGTTTTCCCTTTTTTGTTAAATCCTTATGCATATTGTGAATTAGAATTTATTTTTAGCTCGTAATGAGTTCTTTTCTCATCATTGTACTTTTTGTTGGAACTCTGTTTTGTACATAATGCTTTGATTTTGAAGGGAGAGTGTATATGGCTTACAAGTCCTGTATCCGCCTCCCCCCCTGCTTCCAGCTCAATTAAAATTTGCATTTCTTGGTGAAGGATGATAGGCTTGATTATTTATTACCTTGCAGAGTAAGATGCAGTGATGCCCTTGACTTTTCACAACCTGTTTGACCTTTGCGCTTGATCCTGAGACAATGAAATCTTCCTTTTAGAGTAAGGTTTAAGGAAGGCATCGCTGCGTGTAATCAGGCAAACCAGGATCACTGCTTATTTTCAAGGTCACTGGAGCCTGAGGGAATAGCTTTATTTCCTCACATTTTGATGCTTTAAATCCAGTCTTAAGGAGTCACTGGTCATTAACACAGTGGCCTCCAAGGTACTGTCTTCTGTATCCTTCTTCCTTACCCTGGCACTAGTCCATGAGAGCTTTTTTCAGACCACTGAAATGGATTGTGATTTGCTCTTAGTCTGCTTTCAAATACATCTAAATAGGTTATGATGTATCAAATCAATAGACATCTCTTCATATGTAAAATAAAGGAGCTCTGCTAAATGATTTCTCAAATCTTTTCTCTAAAATTCTATGCCTGTTTTCTTTTTTGAACCTGAGTACTAGGTTAGCTGTTAAACGTGGTGCCAAGTGATTTTGCCATGTACAGTGCAGGCACCATATTACCTTCTCAAGCAGGATGATCTTGAGATCTAATATCTTTAAGTTTTAAGATACTAAACCAGGTTTGTTTTTTTAGACTCTTATATTCTTAGCATTTCTGGGCCTTTGTTCCAGAGTTAAGTCCCTTTATTCATTTTACAGTAGGCTTAAAATACGGAATTGGTGATACTGATTTGTTTTATATCAATACATTTCTTTTATAAGTGCTGAAAATCAGGAACCTTTGCAGGATGGCATGTTAAAATTCAGTTATATCTGCAGTTTTAGAGTAGTCAAAAGTGGACCTGATATGTTATTTAAAGGCAAAACGTGGAATTTTCTGGGGTTAGTTAGCTTCCTTACTCTATTTAAGATTTTGGTTTTCAGAATGTTTGTGGAAAACAGTATATTTGGACATAAGCATCAGTGTGTCTAATATTCTTTTCTGGCTTCTAGAGCTGGAAAACAGAATTTTTTAAAGGGTTCTTCCCCACCTTTTTTTTTTTTTTTTTTGAGGGGTGTGATATTATAAATGGACCTATTTAGTGTATACAGCTATGAAGTAATTTTGGGTAGCTAATAGTAGGCACCAAAGAAGGAATGAGGCTTGAATACTCTGTAGGTTATAATGTAAGCATGTCTTGGACCAGATATTGCCACACATATGGACATCTAGCTAGCAGGCCTAAGGTGACTGATAAAACTATTCAGAAAGCATGAAATAAAGTCCCAATTCTTTTTTAGGTGATTTGAATACACTTTACATGAAATGTTCATTTGAGGCTGACAACACACCAAAGATGGGATTCTGTGCCCTTGCTTTGCATCGTGCAAAAAGGAATCCCTTTAAACAAAGACTGGACCGTTTAATATTTGGATGTTCTATCCATAAGGGTAGAACCACCTTGGATTAAGCCTATTCTTGCATCCTATTTGTACAAGGGTAGGTGGTGTCACTAAACTAATTTAGCTCATCTACATATCTTGAATATCTTTAATTTTACCAATAAGACTCCATTTCTAACACTCATTATACTAATTAACAAATAAATATCTTATAGACCCAAAACCTGTTTTGGTATTCCTTATGCAAATTAGTAGAGAATTGGTTGTTGATTTAGATATGAATAGTAGGTAGGTTTTACTGGTCACTTTTGGATTTTGGCCCTTGCTTCCATAATATTATGCCAGGTTACCAGTCCTGGACTGCATTAATAATAGCATGTTAGATAACTACGCCTAGAATTAAAGCTTACACTGCTGGTGCACATGTAACATCACACTGATTCATACCAAATTTTAAAAATATTTTATTATGGAAAAATATAACATAAGACTTAACAGTTTTAACCATTTTAAGTGTACCATTCAGTGACATTAAGCACATTCACAGTGTTGTGCAAGCATCACCATTATTTATTTCCAGAACCTTTTCGTCATCTCAGATAGGAACTTTACACCCATTAAGTTTATGGGTGTAAAGTTCCTGCCCCCAGCCTTTGGTAGCCATTATACTTTGTCTCTGAATTTGCCTATTCTAGGTAACTTAAATAAGTGAAATCATACAACATTTGATATAACAAAGTATTTAAAAAATTATTATTTCATGGTTTTTCCCCCCCTTGGGCTATAGAATCTTCCATATATTTTATTTTCCTTCATCTCCATATGGCTTTAGGGACCAACCCCTCCCCCTGAAAGAAATAGCTACTTTATCTCCAAACTTAGTTCTTATTGTTTTCCCTGTAAAAGGAATACCCAATTACAATACTGAATTTGTGCAATAGTTTATCAGATTGCTGACTACTTGTAGGGACTCCATCTTGCCCCTTTGTAGTTGTTCAGCCTGGATCAGGCTGTTTTATTTTCAAAGTTGGCTCCAATCTGCATCACTTAGCATCTAATGGCAGGCCCCTTGGAGGAAGGGGCAGTGGTGTGTGCAGTAGATTCAGAAAGAAAAACCCGAGTACTTTTGTTCCGCAGTGGTGTCTTCTGCCTTCACACTTTTCTACTTCCTCTTCTCCCAGAGTGTCAGAGTGTCCTGGGATGAACATCCGTGTGTTGGGACACAGGTCACAGTGAGCAACGTCCCCAGATTTCCTTCTGTCTACCTCAGGTCACGCCTTCCTCTGCTGAGCACCTGATGAAAATCTTGACAGAAAGCCATTCCTCACTAGAAAGAGTCAAAGATGGAAAAGCAGAAATTCCCTTCTGCAGTTTTAGTTCTTCTATTGTTTTCCCCTTTCCTTTCCATCTCCCCCTCAAAGAAAACCCCTGCCAAAATAGTAATCAACCAACCAACCAAACCCACAAAGCAGAGCCATTTCTTCTCTTATCTTTTTTTTTTTAAGACCCCTGGAACAATTATTGTAGTTAAAAAAAAAAAACTTAAAGCCGGGCGCGGTGGCTCACGCCTGTAATCCTAGCACTCTGGGAGGCTGAGGCGGGCGGATCACTCAAGGTCAGGAGTTCGCAACCAGCCTGAGCAAGAGTGAGACCCCGTCTCTACTATAAATAGAAAGAAAGAAATTAATTGGCCAACTAAAGATATATATAGAAAAAATGAGCCGGGCATGGTGGCGCATGCCTGTAGTGCCAGCCACTTGGGAGGCTGAGGCAGAAGGATTGCTCGAGCCCAGGAGTTTGAGGTTGCTGTGAGCTAAGCTGACGCCACGACACTCACTCTAGCCCAGGCAACAGAGTAAGACTCTGTCTCAAAAAAAAAAAAAAAAAAAAGAATGAGGAAAGTCACTTTTCTCACTGTTGAAGAAAACTAGAATAAGTCCTATGGTGTTATCCTGGAATTAAACATATCAGTTTGAACTTACAGCTTTCACTATTTGGAGACAGAAAAATAAATACAGCAATATGTTTATACATATACATACTCCAAACCTCTGTTCACTGTTAGGACATGGGAGCAGTGACACCCCAATAGCAATGCACACCTAGTACCCAGATCTTTGTAAATACTGTTCTACACTAGAAGTGACCAGGGAACCTTAAAGAAATGACTGATTCCAGGAATCGAACAAGGAAACTATAAGGTGAACCTGAAACACCCTGTTGGGCTAGAAAGCATGGAAGTACTCACGGAATGATGGGACAAGCAAAAGGACACAGAAACCAGAATGAAAGGGCTTTCACTGGGCAAATCTGAAACAATTTGAGCATCAAATAATAATAGTAATGGGTTATCATCCATTGAATAAAATAGAAACTACGAATCCCTGCAGATAAAAATAAATAAATGCTGTAATCCCAGCACTTTGGGAGGCTGAGGTAGAAGGACCGCCTGAGGCCAAGAATTCAAGACCAGCCTGGTCAACATAGCAAGACCTCATCTCTACAAAAAAGGAAAAGAAAAATTAGGTGGACATGGTGGCATACGCCTGTAGCTCCAGATACTTGAGAGAGAGGCTGATCGATTGAGCCCAGGAGCTATGATCACACCACTCCAGCCAGAGTGGCAGAACAAGACTCTGTCTCAAAAATTAAATGAATAAAATATTGGATGAGAAAACAGATATATTTGCATAACTTCAAAGTATATCCTCACAAAATACTTTATTAATTACGAGAAAATGGGTAACTTTATGGTGAAGAAGTCTAGCATGCACCACCCTAATCAAGTGACCAAAGGGAACATCATTAATACTAAACACAAACCACAAACCACCAGATAGGCTGCAATGAAAAGACTACAACATCACTTCCGTAATGTTCCTGAAAACGATACCTAATCTGAACCAAATCATGAGACAAATTCAAATTGAGAGAAATTCTACAAAATAACTGATCTGTACTCTTCAAAATGTCACTATCCTAAAAAGCAGAGTAAGACTGAGAAACTGTTCCAGAAGGAAACTAGAAACATAACAAAATGCAACACGTGATTCTGAATCTGATTCTGAATCTGATTCTGATCCTTTTTCTGTAAAGGATACGATTGGATGACTGTCAAAACATAAATGAGTTCTAAAGATTAGGTGGTAATATTAATGATTTTTTAGTTATATTCAGATTATAGAAGAGAATGTCCTTGTTTATAGGAAATACATGCTGAAGTGGGGGGGAGGGGTAATGGAGCAACAACTTAATTCTCAAATGGTTCAAGAAAAGAAAGTTCTTTATATACCCAACTTTTCAATAAATTTGTGACTGTGACAAAATTTAAAAAAACAAAAAGAAGAAAGGCAAGAGCTAAAATTTGCCTCCTCTACACACACAGACATACAGACACACACACAGAGTAAGAGTTCTATATGCCCAGGGTTCAGAAGATGAAGGGGTGGGGTCAAGTTGTTTAAATCGTGGTCTTCCTAATGCCTACAGCATACTCTGACCCTACTTCATAAGAGGAATATAAGGAGCTTCTGATGGTAAACTTGGCTGACTAATAAAAGCAACCACCTGTCCAATTCATATATAGCAAGTCCTGTGCCAACTCTTCTAAGTGCATTATTAACAATCACCTTTGTTCAAGCCCATCTTTTCCTATATACTCTGAAAAAGAGAACAATTTCTAATTAATAAAGTTGTGATACCCTTTTGATTAATCTCCCCTATCCTATTCACATTTGCATTGTCACTTATGTATATTAAACTAAAACTAATTTTCACTCCTGAGAAATGAGACGTACACACTCAACAGAGAAAGAAATTATGTCACTCTTCTCTAGAAAACAGTAGACATATCTGTGTACTGCAGAATCGCCTAAATGTCCAAAGAATGGATCTTCCCCTTTCAACTTCTCTTTTTTTAAAGTCTAATACTATGTTCATTCTGACATCTTTCTCCAGCCACAAAAAGATTTTCATTATTTTTAACATTAAATGGGATCTAAAACTTTTCTTAAATGTGTTTCCATATATCAAAAATATACATACCTCATCTACAAAGTTAATAGCATCAAACCAGTCCTGAAGTGCTTCAAGGCAGTATCTAACAACATTTCGTGTATATTCTTGAGTTTCCTAAAATAATAAATTCTGTAAATTTTATAGTATATAAACATGTATATTTTCAACATCAAATTACATATAATACATAATAGCTATATGTATTATATATATAATAGTAACATAATTTCAAGATAACCACTATATTTACCATTTCAAAAAATCATCCCTTCATAAACCACCAGTGACAAGCATGAAAAATAAAGAAGACAACACAACATACTTCCTTTTGCATATTTCTAAAAACAAATGAAAGTTGAAATAGATTTTGGGTAGATTTAAATCAAGTTCCATTTCAAGAGACTCCCAAAATATAAATTCCCTAATGTTATTGTTTAATAGGTATAGAGTTTCTTTGAGGCTGATAAAAAAGTACTGGAAAGGGATAATGCAGAAGGTTGTACAACATTGTGAATGTACTTAATGTCATTGAATTGTACACCTAAAAATGGTTAAAGTGGTAAATTTTACATTATATATATTTTACACAGTAAAACAGGGAGGGCAGAACACATGAGTACTGTAAGTAGCCTGTGGATATCCTGGCTTACAACGACATTTGGAAGAAGAAAAAATTCATGTACCAAAAGGAGATCTACATAAATAACCAGATCTGTTAGGAATTTGAAACTGTTAAGACTGTAACAAAGTTGTGAGTCATCTGCATTTTGAGAACAACTGAATTCATGGGAGAAAATATAAATCTGCTCAGAGAAACATATATATTTAAACGTAGGTGGAAGACAGGCCCATAATAACCTACGAGGAAGAACAGGCTTTGCTGTCCCATTTTCCTTTTTTTTTTTTTTTTTCAAGAATAAGGAAACAGACTAAGAAGTTCAAATAATTTTAAATGAGTTGACCAAGTCACCCAAGTAGAAAGAGGCAAAGCCAAGACTAGAACCTAGGGCTTCAAAATATTTCCACTATAAAATCTTGTCTAGCATGCTTACTGCCACAGGCTAACAGGCTGGACTTCTTAGGGTTCATATATCAAAATCTTAGTCAAGTTCTTAGTTTAATAGGATCAGGGGATTCCATTTTTTGGACTGTCCAGTGTTTCTAGATACTCATCAAACCAATGCTTACATTATAATATCATACATATCAACAACCGCAAGTTTTATGAAATTTATACAGATTTGTGCTTAGAATCTTAAATGTGTAAATTTTTTTGAGCACTATCCTATACTTTGAAAGATAAGAAGCATTAAGCAACTGATAATGGGTAAAATGAAATCATTAAAGATGAATATGGAGACTTACTAGTTTTTTGGAACTTATAATAGTTCCAAAGACTATTCACAATAGGAACAGGCTGGGAAGATTTGATAATATAAATTAAATCCAACTTGCCTAAGAATAAAATTTACTGTCTCTGTCAGTTTTCATAAAGCTGAATTCAATTTGAAACAGAATTAAACCCTGCATGTTATATATAAGTAAACAAACCAATGTTCTCACAAATCTTTTTCTTAAATAATTATTTTAAAAGTAAATATAGAAACTAACAAAAATATTTCCAACATACCCTAACTTTACAATGCGATAAGAGCCCCCACATTGGCTGTGCACAGGCCTCAAGTTCAGCAGCAAAGGCAGCATAGTAGGTCTGAGACTCGAACTCCACATGTTCATTTAGTTCTCGCTTATTTAAGTTCATACCTTGCAAAAATTAAAGCAGATATAAACCTTGTCAAATGGAAGCAAGCATTCAGATTAAAAATCAAGCAAAACATTTCCCAGTTCCAAACATTTCCCAAATACTTTTTATGCACATAAATGGCATGACTTAATACAGAAATAAGTAGATCATTTTAAATGAAATAATCTAATCCTTTTATAATTTTTTATAAACTAGAAACACTTTGTGAATTGTCTCTTACATAACAAATTTAATATCTTTAAATAAGAAAGTCAAAACAATTTTAATTGATGTTCGTTGAAATTTTTATAAAGTATTATAAGTCTTTCATGAAGACTAGATTTCACATTTCTAGATTAATGGTTTAAAGTGATTAAAAAATTACACTTGTTTCCTTTTTAATAATTTGACATTTTTCCTAACTCTCCAACATTTTCATGAACAATTTATTAAAGTACTTACAAATAACAGCTAATTAAAATAATGAGACATTTCATGTATAGCCTGAATGATGTGCTATTATTATATTTTAATCAGTATTTAACAGTTTAGCAATAGGTATTTTGTCAACCAAAAAAAATTAACAAAAAGGGTAAAATCATACCTTGAAAGAAAGATACAAAGTTCATCCATGTAACTAACAAACCATGATCCTCCAAAAATCTCTTAGCCACACTTTGATGAGAAAGAATATTAATAAAATCACTAACAAGAGGCCAATAAGTGTTATTCTTCAGTAATGCTTCTCCACAGTTTACTACCACATGTAAACTATTTTCTTCATCTAAAAAAGACAGACATAGCCCAAAATTGAATAAGTTAAAAAAAAAAAAAAACTTAACCAATGACATAGAATATTGTACACTTTAGAATCAGGAGATACCTAAATTCAAACCCCAGCCTACCATTTAATACCTAATAAGGCTTTAGGCATGTTATTTAGACTCTCTAAATCAATTTCCTCATCTGTAAAATGGATAAAAACATGTATCTTAAATGAATTAAATGGGACTTTAACAAAAAGCACTTAGCACATTATCATAGTAATTATTACTACAAGTCCAATATACATGATACTGAGCTAGCTATGCTTATAAAACCTTATTTTCTTTACTCTAATAACATAATGCAATATTTTCAATTTCAATCATCAAAACATTTTTATCTCTAGATTGATTCTATCTGATCAATCAAACCTGTATGATTTCAAGCAATATATATTTGCTTTCTTCTATTCAAAGAATATGTAAATACAATTTTTAGCAAACACTATTTCAAAGATAAAAGAAGAAAACGTACACATAAACTTCTTAAGGCTTAAAAAAATCCTCAAAGCTTAAATACATTGCTGGGGAACAAATTAGGCTTGCACAAAATCTTTATCA
The DNA here is from genome assembly GCA_963574885.1 of Lepilemur ruficaudatus. Classification (NCBI taxonomy): domain Eukaryota; kingdom Metazoa; phylum Chordata; class Mammalia; order Primates; family Lepilemuridae; genus Lepilemur; species Lepilemur ruficaudatus. Next base: position 50,588 of record CAUYRT010030052.1, read on the forward strand.
TCAAAAATTATTAGTACATATACATTAGCTATCTTAACCTATTCCAACTTAACTGATTCACTGGACTAAAGAACCCTCTATTCTCACTGTAAAACATGCTATTACCCATAATACATGGAACGTTCAAGACTAGTAGCCTATTGCCTAATACACAAGCTGAGGTATATATATGGTTACCCAGAGTCAGTTTTTCTTTTTGCTCATGCTAATTGTTCTTTTTATCATAATTATAAAATTAAAATCAAAAGTATATGAACTAATGAAATATGAATGCATAAAGAGACATATTACAGAAACTGGATCATATGCTTTTGAAAGACAGTAAAAATAAGTGCCAGGAGGATAGCTTGTGCCCAGGAATTCAAGGCTGCATTGAGCTATGATTGTACTACCCGCACTCCAGCCTGGGGAACAGAGCGAGAACCCATCTATTTAAAAAAAAAAAAAAAAAAAAGTGGCAGGGAAAACAGCTAAAAAACTTTGGGGCACAAAAATCACAAAAACTTAGAAGTATTTTATACTCAAATTGCTCCACAAAGATTTTTATGATCTATCTCTACTTTAAGGAGACTAAAACTAGAATTCACAGGTAATGTTTTATAGATATGGTATATATAAAAGGATAAGAGACAACTCCAGTCAGAGAAACCATATCCTGAAAGTGCTTTACCCAAAATTAAAAGATGAGAGAATGAACACACATTTCTGTGTTTTAAGTTAAAACACAATGTTTAAGGTATATACATATTTTTTAATGATTCCTCACTTTAACCAACTTGTTCAATTAACTACCTACCTGTCAAACTCATCAGTGAGGAAGGCCTCCACTCAAATTTCCACACATCAAATTTAGGTTTCAGTCCACTGAGTTATTTTACACATCTTAAGTTTAACAAGTATCTCAATGGATGAGAGAGGGTATAACTCAATGAGGGAGTAAGGGTGACAGGGCCTTTTACACATTACCCACATCTGAGATTCTGAAAAGCACCCCACAACTGACAACTACTACCACTGTGAGATGGTAAGTCATTGATATTGATGGGAGAGTGCTGAGAGATGCTGGGATTTTTTTTGATTAAAAATTGAAAATCATTGTTCTATTTTATTGAAACCAGAGGAGGAATAAGCAGAATATAATTAGTCAAAATCACTATTTTCCTGACACTGCTTTAAATACTACTGTTCTTGTGAAAAATGCCTTGGAATCTTTAATGAAATAAAATGATTAGGACTTTTATTTTTACCTAAACCGGTACTTTTCCTACTACAGATATAAAGAGCAATGATTCAGTGTTAAATGAAATTCACTCATCAACAAATATTGAGCACCTACTAAGGGTCAGGTATTCGACTAATCTGTGAGAATAAAGTAGTAAATAAATCAAGATTTACATGGTTTCTCTCTACTGAGATTAATATATAAGACAGAGTGTGATAAGCGCTGCAGTAGGAAAAGTACAGGTAATCGTAAGAACAAATAAAGCTAGCGTACAATTCAAGAAAAGATTCTCTTGAGGTGATGTTTAAACTAAAACCTGTAAAATAAAGTAGGAATTAGGATTAGCCAGATAAACTAGGGATGGGGAGCAAATGGCATTCTAGATAACAGGAAGCAGTATGAAAGAAAAGGTTGGAATCACTTAGACAAAGAATGAAGGGGATGACTGGTACAAATGAAGTTAGAGGGCCTTATAAAACAGCTTTGGCAGTTTAGAGTTCACATGAAGAGAATGGAAGTCATTGAAGGGGTTTTAAGAGAAGGAATATGATCAGATGTGTAGTGTGAAGAGTGATTGAAGGAGGGTGGTGATAAATAGAGATAAGAGGCACAGAGATGGCAATGGCTTAAACTAGGATGGTGGCATGAAGATGCAGACATGAAGAGAAGTGGCTATGTAAAGATATTTAGGTTTAAATGACAGGTTTAAATGTTTGCTGTATCTTCAGTGAGTAAAAAGAAGTTAAAGATGACTCCCAGGTTTTTAGATTGGGCAACAGTTGGTTAGACAGTGGTATCAAAACACATGCTCAAGTGTTCATACACATACACACACACACGGGATAATGGAAAAGAAGCCAGCTTGACAGATAATGAGTTTTTGCTGTGGACCTTCTGTTCGAAGTGCTAACAGACATCCAAAGAATAGAGTTCAATAAGTAGTTTGATATGTAGAGCAGAAGAACCACCTGGGATTATTGGCATCCACAGACATTCGTATGGTTATGCAACATGTGGTTTTAAATTCCATTTTACACAGACTGTTTCCTAAGAAAAATTCTAAAATTTCAAGGGCATGTAAAATTATGAGATGTTTGGAACCACAAAGCAGTATGGTGTGGAAATGAACACAACAAAGTAAAAGGTAGGGATCACGTATGTGGAAGCTTTTTCCTTTTATTCTTCAGCTATTGTTGTAGTCATGTAAAGTCTCATTGTATTAGCTCCTGTATTTACTAACAGTATAGATAAAAGTTTAAAATATTATCTAATGACAATTTAAACCAAGGCTAGAGGCTATTAAAAAAATAAAAAGAAAGTTGTAATATTTGTGGCTTGTTATAGGTAGTTCAATATATTTAAAGCTTGTTCTAATACTTTTAATGTAAAAACATTTAAAGTTTGGGAAACTTTTAACTTTTGGAAAAACAGTAAATATTATATCATGAAATACTGTGTTACTGTTAAAAAAGGAAAGAAAAGGCTATGGCAAAGTTTGAAGGCTGCTAAAGATAGTTTTAGACCTTGGCTGTAGATAATGTAATTTATTGCCAGAAAAAATACATTTATAATGCTATCTATAGATATTCAGCTTCTATCAAATTTAATTTATGTAAAAATGTCTAGAACTGACTAACTGCATAAGGGAAGTATAATGTAAAAAGCGACTGAGACCACGTAATAATAGGTTTTTGGGAAAAGTAAGAAAAGCAGAGACACGAGGACTTTAAGAAACACCAACACTGACAGAACAAGTGGAGTAGAGTATTGGGCCACAGAAAGAACAGAGAATCAACAGTGTGAAATGCTACTAAAAATCAAGAAAGATAAAGTCTAAAGTGTGACCACTGGCTTCCTCATCATGTAGTTTATGAAAAGTGGGACCATATAATTTATCATGTAAACTGAGACGTTTTTGAGAATAAAAGAGACTGTATTAATAACTATGTCAGAACAACAGCATAACTTGTTCTGGGAGAAGTAGGACATGCCACTTGAATCATGGACAATTTTGTAAAGAGCAATTTCAATAGAACGAAGGAGAGGATACTGGATTAAGGTTGGCTAATGAGTGACTGGAAGGTAAGGAAATAAATATAAAAACTCTCTCAGGAAAGCTGGCTATAAAAAATTAAATGGAAGGCAGACTTACATGCATCTTTTTCCCAAAATTCTTCCTTAAAGACCAAATGAAAATCATATGTAATAAGTAAGCCCAGCTAAATCACTCAGTCAAGAAAACAGACTACAGATTCTTTTCAAAAAAAAGATACATCCTGGCCAGGCGCGGTGGCTCACGCCTGTAATCCTAGCACTCTGGGAGGCTGAGGCGGGAGGATTGCTCAAGGTCAGGAGTCAAAACCAGCCTGAGCAAGAACGAGACCCCATCTATACTAAAAAAATAGAAAGAAATTAATTGGCCAACTAAAAATATATAGAAAAAATTATCCAGGCATGGTGGTACATGCCTGTAGTCCCAGCAACTCGGGAGGCTGAGGCAGAAGGATCGCTTGAGCCCAGAAGTTTGAGGTTGCTGTGAGCTAGGCTGATGCCACGGCACTCACTCTAGCCTGGGCAACAGAGTGAGGCTCTGTCTCAACAACAACAAAAAAAAACCCGAAAGAATAGATACAGCTAAATTTTAGGTTTTCTAGTATATAGATAAAAACACCATTTTTGTGAAAAGTCTTTCTTAATATAATTCTACATAAGAATATCATTGACACAGCTAAATGACAATAGATATACTATTTAAAAAAGGAAAAAAGAAAAAGCAATATAAGTAGTTAAACCTCTAAGAAAAAAAGATCATGTTATATGAAGTTAGAACAACTGTAACACAAAGCAACTTTTAAATTTTCCTGTAAAAAAGTAAAGAGGTATATTGCTTAATGTAAAGAATGTACTACGCTCCCCCTATTCCTACAATGGGAAGGCAGAGTCACATAATGGGTAAGAAACGGTATAGGCTTTTAGGTTAGACACCCAGCATTATCACTTAGGGCTGTAATACCACAGATCATTGACTTCGACTCCCAAAGCCACAGTTGCTTCATCTATAACATGGAGACAACAATATCTACTACAAATAATTATGGATGGCTAAAAGCAATATAAAGTGCTGAGAAAAGAGCCTGGTGTATAGTGAGTGCTCAAAAGATGGCAGCTATCATAATTGGCTAGCTATTATTATATATAAGGAATTATGCCCTGCACTGAGCATGTATCCATTTTCAAAATATAGTGCCACATACAAGAATAGACAAACCGTCAGTGTAATGAGAAAATAGGAACTGATATGCCCAAGGGGGCAATAGTAGAACAAGGCAAGGCTCAACTACAAGATTGTTCCTCCTCAGAGAATGGAAAGATTCTAAAATTTAATTTGAGGCATTTTTTTTGTTGTTGTTGTTATTTTTGAGGTTTAGCTCCAGATGCCAACAAGCGAAGACATAATCCTATCAATGTGGGCCTGGCTGTATCATGGTTAAGAACAAGGGTTCTGATATCAGGAGACATGAGATACTTCTTGGATCTAGCTATATAATTAGTCAGCAAATGACTTAACTTTCCTAAGCCTCAACAAGCTATCTTTAAAGCTAGGATGATAATAATGCCAATCTCAGAAGAGTTCTTCAGAAGCTTAATTGAGACAACATATGAACAGTATTTAAAAAGTGCCTGGTACACAGCAAATATTCAAATAATATAAATTATTTAAAGGAGGTGAAGTTAAGATGAAAGACCACAAAGAAATGAAAATAGGAAAAGGGATAGAAATACTGTCAGGTTGAGTAGTATCAACCATATAGTGGACACAAAAGAAGAAAATTAAAGTTGTCACAAAGGGGACATAGAAAAGGCAAGATTGATTCCAATTTTTAATTTATAAAAGTATATGCACATAAAAATTTCTAAGGTTGATGGCAACAAATTTATAAGAAAATAAGAATGTGCCTAACAAGGAAATGGCTAAATTGTGGTACAGTCATATAATAATACCTGCAATTATTAAAATATATGTTTTTGACATGTACAGTATGGTAACATTTTTTAAAGTATTTATATCTATATATAGTCATATCACACAAAAAGATGGAAAAACACAGCAAAGTATTAAGAGTTATTTGTAAATGACAAAACTATAAGTGATTTTAATTTTTACTTTAAACTTCACTGGAAATTTTTAAAAATTTAACAAATATGTATTCTTTTTATAGTTTTCAAAGTTTTTTTAAGCATACAGTGTTTTTAAGGCTTGTTATAAAAAGTATACTAATAGGACTAGTGAATATAATTCCGAGTTACCTTGTAGCTCACTTTTAATAAGGCAACTTTCCATCATGTATAATAGCACAGTGACCATAATATCCAGCAGCTGACATTCTTCGGTTACCTGTCTGGCTAGCTCCTCATTGCTGAACAACTGAACGCTAATATGCACAATTCTGTTAGACATTGTGTCTGATTCATGACTTTTCTTCAGTGTTTTCATAATGAAAGCATAATGCTGAACAAAAGTTTTTGTAAAAGCAACCTGTAGAAATTTTTAAATGGAAGGAAAAACACACATTAGTTTAACTTTGAATTTAAGGCATTTTTCAATATTAGACACATTTCCAACCTATTTCTAGTTGTGATAATGTTCAAAGTAACTGAAAAATTATCAGTGATGAGGGTAGTCTTTCCTTTTGTTGGAACATTAGCAAAATATTATCCTTTGATAGTTAAAAATTTTTAATAGGCATTTCAAGTTATTAAAGATTTAAAGCAATTACAAATACCGTGGTTTAACAATACATAATTACACTTTGCTCACAAATGTATCAATTTACTAAGATCAAAGTACAGGTTCTATACCACCTACCTTAACAATAAAATCTAAAGTCTCAGCTATAAACCATCACAGAGAATTTAATATAACTAAACAAGTGAGTCAATGTGATTACTTCAAAACAAATACCTTCCTTCTCCTATTTGAGCTGAAAGCTGACCACTAATCTGACTAAATGCTTTACAGTATTACTTATATTTACTCTTATTTCCTTTCTGTGTAACATGTACACTTCCTCTGCTGCTTTTTTAGCAGGTATAAAGACACACAAAACAATGGCACTATTAAAGTATCACCCCTAACCTACACCGTAAGAATTACAGCATGGTTTATTTTGTTTTCATACACAGTTGTGTCACTTTACCATAACTATATGATTATGGTAACAGATGGGTTCAGATCCTCTGGGACTAGAAACTTCACCTACCTACATTTGTACATGAGTTAATAACTGTTCTTTAACAATCATGGCCAGCAGCTACTCACTCCATGTTTTTTACATGCCCAACCCCACAATCTAAATTCAGTTGCTATCTTTTGTACCTATATTCATTCATATTGGTTTTCAATACATTTTAAATTATATTTTTTCCTCTTTTTTTCAGAACTGCTTATTTTGGGGATATTCTTTTTTATTGAGCTGTAATTCACAAGGGGCTCCATTTCTTTTGATAAGGCTTAACTAAGGCTGGATGTTTTGCTCTCATCTTCCAAGAAGAGCCATATTATTTTTTATAGTCACTTCTAAAGCATGTGGTCATTAACTTGAGACTATTTTGCATATGAGTGGGGATACAAATTAAAACCCAAGTAAACTTCATTGCATGTCACCCCACAAATGTTGACAATGTAAAGAATACCTTGCCTATAGCATACTGTCACTTCTAGACTGAAACGCTGAAGAAGAAACTTAATCTTCTTTTATGCTTAAATCAGAAAAACTTACAGCTAGTGTGCAGTTTCCTTGTTGGTATCAGCAGATGAAGTGAGCTAACAGTTGTCAATTCAGATTGAAGAAATTCTCTGAATCTTGGTTTATGTAGATTTACAATCTACATGCAATACCAACTAAATGAGATAGCTTTTATAGTTCCACACACATACACAGGCTCCCTCCCACCCCCTTCCACATCCATTAGTTACTGTACTTTGTAAACTGACACTGAAACATTACAATGTTTTGTTGGATCAATTTTATAAACTTATACAGTACCATACCTGTTATTTTTCTGAGGCAAACCAAAGGTAAATTTCTCAAGGTTCTTGCTGCCTTCTTTAGCAGCATTTGATAGAGGATCTTTTATACATTTGTAGATAAAAATAAACCAGGCTAGACACAGTGGCTCATGCTTGTAGTCCCAGTACTTTGGGAGGCCCAGGCATGAGGATTGCTTAAGGCCAGGAGTTCAAGACCAGCCTGGGCAACATAGAAAGACCCTGTCTCTACAAAAAAATTAAAAAATAAGCCTGGTATGGTGGTGTGCACCTGTAATCCCAGCTACTCAGGAGGCTGAGGCAGGAGGATACTTGAGCTCAGGAGTTTGGGGCTACCGTAAGCTACAATTGTGCCACCATACTCCAATCTGGGTAACAGAATGAGACTTAGTCCCTAAAAAAAATAATACACCAGATTGCAAATTCTGTTTTTTAATTTTAAACCACATACCAAGTTTTTGGTCCTAATTGTGTAGGCTAAGTTAAACTTATATTGCATTCTATTAACCAATAAAAGTGTATTTCTGTAAGCATAGTTATGTTCTAATGAAGTTTTAAAAAGCAAACAAATAAATAAATTCAGTTGCCCCCATTAAACATTCTCATAGCCCCTTCTTCACCTTCAGAGGACTCAGAACAATTTGTTACTACATTATTTATGTCTGCAACTGTAGTTTTTTTTTCCCCCCACCCCGCCCCCAGCAATTGTGTTTTTAATGTTTGCCCCTAGCATTCCTTCAGACCAAGTTCCATGTAGAATTTCCTTGGGTATTCTGCTGAGTAATGCTGCTTTTCCACAATGTTAATATATTGTGCTTTTTGTGCAGACTCTGTTAGCAAGACGAGCAGTTCATGCTCATTCATAGTGTTACATCAATCCTCAGCTGAGAAATACGTCAAAGAAAATTTAGTAATAAAGAGGCAAAGAAAAGAAAGCAAAGTTCAGAAAGCAAGGAAAAAATATAGGAAAAATATAGGCACCTTATACTCTTGATCTGGAAGCATGTTAAGTAAGAAAGTTACCATCTTCTGGGGGAATTCATACTTTATAGTCCAAAACAATAGTTCTTCTAGGAAGCTTTTATGCTTTAAAACATCCATTATGGACTGATCTGCATAAGAAAATGAAAATTTATCACTTAATGTAAACCAAAATAAAATTTTAAGGCTCAACCCCCCCACACACACCGGCTGACTCAATGGACCCCCTAGTGGCCAAAGGAATATCCTAAAACTAAATTGTCTGCCAAGAGGAAGGAGGTCAGACATGCCTCATCATGCCCCCCTCCCTCCTTAGAGACATCCTTTGTGACCCATTGATAAGCCTAAGGGTATGCAAGACAAACCTGCAGGTCCTCAATTTACACAACAAATCTATGTCCGGTGGCTTATCTCTGATAACAGCTCCTTATGTTAAAACATTCCAACCCTTTAGACAAAGCTTCATGTCTTTAACCAATTACAAACCAAAGAATCTTTAAACCCACCTATAACCTGTAACTCCCCCACCCCCCCCTTCAAGATGGCCCACCTTTTCAGGTTCAACCAATGTATGCCTCCCACATATTGATTTATGCCTTTACCCGTACCCCCTGTCTCCCTGAAATGTATAAAATCAAACCGTAACCCAGCTACATCGAGTCCACTTGCTCAAGGCTTCTTGGGAGTGGCTCTGGGTCATGGTCCTCAAATTTGGCTCAGAATAAACTTCTTTCAAATATTTCAGAGTTTGGATTTTTTCTATCCACAGCTGGCTGACAGAGCAAGACTTTGTCTCAAAAAACAAACAAATAAAACCCCCAAACAACCTTTGGGGGATTACTCTGGTAATGAAGTCATCAAAGGTGTTGTGGAGCACTGCCGAGTCAGCAAGGCAATACTATCAATTTTGAGAAACCTTTGGCCTAATGGGGTGAGGAGAACAGAGAAAAGTGAAGTAAAGGCTTTTTAGCCCAGCCTTTGTGTCAGCCACGGGGAATGAGACAACCGAATGAAAACAAACGCAGTGGGCACCACAGCAATGGCTCACCAAGTTGCTGGGGAGACTGGGAGTGATGACCCCTGGCTGTAGTGGAGGGAGGGTGATAGAGGAAACCCGAGGAGTGGAGTGGGGAAAAGGGCATTCCTGTAGGCAAGTTCACTGCTAGTAAAAACGCTGAAGCTCCATGGCCCAGGTATCTGCTGGGGGACAGCAAGCAGGCCAGCAAGGAGAGTAAGCGGGGAGATGGAGTTTGGAAGGGTTCTGACCGAGATTCTTAAACTTGGACCTGGACAAACTTCACAGGAGCTTGAAACAGGATGTGTTTTTCAGGGCACAAAGAGTTAAGAGAGCATATCTGTTCCTCAAAGGTTGAGACGACCATGGAGGCTCTGCAAGAAGACCCACTGCGGCTTCTAGGCAGCATGAGATAAAACTCAGGCTGCCTGGAATCCGACCTTATAGCTTATCAACAGGGCCCGATGTTGTGTGGCCTTTAACTCACTTGTGCCTCCGGAAACCTTGTGGGGGTGGGGAGGCGAGAGAGGGGGAGGGGACTAGCATAACCGCCCTCATTTACCAAACCTCGCAACTCATTCTCTTTCTACCATCCTCAAGCCTGTCTGGAAGAATCTTCCAGCTTCCGGAGAAAGGAGTACACAGCCTGAGGTTGGGTACCACGAGAGATCCAGCATGCACACATTCATTCATTCAGTTAACATTTCTCGGAAACTAGAGCCACCCGGGATAGGGAGACCCGGGACATTGTCCCTAGAGAAGCCAATATCTGGGGAAGCCGAGGCCGCACACAGCTAATTATAATTGCAATTATTATGTCGTACTTGAGCGCTTTCAGAATTGGCCGAGGGGACCAGGAGGTGGAGCAGAGGCCACAGGCCAGTGCGCATAGGGTTTGCTGTGTGGTTCGGCATCAGCTGCGTGGAGAGCTTAGGAGAAAAGACCAGCGCAGCAAGGACACGAGGAACCGCGCAGCTGGCAGCAGGACCCGGCTGGTAGCGCGCTGCACGGCTGGGTGGGCGCCGCAGCCCCGTGACGCTCCACCCCGCGGCCTCCAGCGCCCAGCACCTGCTCCCGACGGCCGATTAGCACCCTTCCTGGGGCTGCACAGGCCTCACCTCGGAGGGACTCAGCGGGCGGGAGGCACGGAGGTGCGGGGCGTTCACCTCGTTGGGGCTGGCGCAGCTCCTGTCGCTGCTGAGCCCCTTTGGGCTCGAAAGCCTCAGATAAGGCGATCAAACCCCAGGTGGGGACAGGCGGGTTAATCCGCTGAAGCTCTCTGGTCCCCGGCGGCTCCCGAGCACCCGCCCCGACCGCAGCAGACCGCGGAGCATGCTCTCTCTCGCCAGCCCTGCCCGCTGCCCGCGTCCGCTCCCCGGGCCAGAACCCGGACTGTGCAGCGGCGCTGCCGGGCCACTGATCCGGCCAGGAAGTGCCCGCGAGGTCATTGCCACAACAAAGGCGGCTCCCCGCGGCGCCTTCTGTCTTGTAAATGGTCGGTCGGTCAGGGTGGAAAGTGGTGCCCCCGTGGAGAAACTGCCCGGGGCACCCCACCTCAGCTCCGCCGGTCCCCTGTTCCCAGAGCGCACTCATTTGAAATGTTAATGTTCTCAAGCTTCCTCTCGGCCCAAACCCATCTCCTGGGAAGCGGACAGAAGCTTCTGGGATTAATGAACAAATCGCCCTCGGCTTGGGTGGGAAGCGGGTAATCATTAGTTGGTCTGGGCCAGAGAGGCTGGTGAGCGGTCGGAGACAAACGCAGGTGAATTACCGCACAGCCCGACCACTCGCTTTTAGTCTCCTTTGTGTACCGATTCGAGGGGTTGGAGTAGTTTTCCCAATCACCAGACCTTCATTCGCCGCGTCTCCTACACCCTCCCGCCCCCGCGCAGGCCGTGCGGAATCCAGGTCACAGGTGGGGTGCGGGCGGGGCTGCTCGCGGGCGGCGCCGCGCTCCGGCAGAGCCGACTCCGCCCCGCCCCGGCCGCGGCGGTGCGCAGGTCCCGCTGGGCGCTGGCCCCGCCTGTGCTCCACCGCTAAGTCGCCCTGGGCCTCGGGACGTCCTTGGGTAGCCCTGACCACGCGGGTCGGGTGTCGCTTGCCGGAAGGCCGCGGCGCCCGTGGAGGACAGAGAGAGTATCACAGCGGGAGCTTTTTAAAACCCTTGGCACGCGCTTTCCTGTCCACATTCGATAGGTTGTCGAGTTTTTGCCAACATTATCTCGTCATCCTCCTAGCCCAGCCCAGCTGCTATAGGCGATAATAATACCCACACTTTGGGAGCGCTGACACCCTGCCAGGCGCTGATCGAAGCCACGTGGATAAACCTGTGATGAGGTGACCAAAGTCACTGTCTCGCTTCTTTCTAGAACTGGTACATCATCTGCTCTCCGTCACCTGGCAGCATGAGAGTGAACTGGGGCACGCTCCCCTGTTGGATATGGGGTCCGGATTGCACAGAATGTTTGCCAAGGGCCAAGCGCTCCTGTGTGTTGGAGAGGGGCCGGGCAGGTCGTCAGGTTCTGCGACACGTCTGCCTCCCCACCCCGCCCCCACAATTCTCCAACTTCAGCATTCTCTGAAGTTCAACATTCTCTAAATCCTCCGAGCGGGCACTGCCTGATCTTCCGAAAGCTTTTACCTCAAGCTGGGAAAACCCAATAGAGGACCGATCATTTTTCAACCAGGGGAGCCAACGCTCATACATAATGAAGCGAGTCACACAAAGGACAGAATTCTTTCCCACTCTCCTGGGAGAGGCCCCTCGGCTCAGGGAATCTGCAGGGCTGCCCAGACTATGGGCCAGGTGGGAGGTGCATACAGAGGGATGGGCGGGATGCTGAGAAGACCTTCTACCCAGCCAAAGGCTGGAGTTCCTCACCCGGAAGAAATCCCCATCCAGGTTATTCGTAAGCATTTCTCAGAAATCCCAGTTGCTGAGCCGGGTGCGGTGGCTCACGCCTGTAATCCTAGCACTATGGGAGGCCGAGGCGGGTGGATCACTCAAGGTCAGGAGTTCGAAACCAGCCTGAGCAAGAGTGAGACTTCCTCTCTACTAAAAAAAACAGAAAGAAATTAATTGGCCAACTAAAAATATATAGAAAAAATTAGCTGGGCATGGTGGCGCATGCCTGTGGTCCCAGCTACTTGAGAGGCTGAGGCAGAAGGATTGCTTGAGCCCAGGAGTTTGAGGTTGCTGTGAGCTAGGCTGATGCCATGGCACTCTAGCCCGGGCAACAGAGT
>CAUYRT010030053.1:0-51635 GCA_963574885.1 Lepilemur ruficaudatus
ATACTAGGCCACAAATCAGATCTCAACAAATTCAAAAAAAGAGAAATTATACCGTGTATCTTCTCAGATTATAGGGGTATAAAATTAGAGTTCAATTCCAACAGAAATATTCACCACTTCACAAAGTCATGAAAATTAAACAATCTATTGTTGAATAACTATTGGGTCAAGGAGGAAATACAGAGGGAAACCAAAAGATTCTTTGAACTAAATGATAATGGGGACACATGTTATCAAAATCTGTGGGACACAGCAAAGTATTCTTTGCAGAAGAATTTTAGCTGATAAACATAAAAGGAATGCCAGAATTGGGGGGAGGAAATCACCATTTTACAAACTCCAACAAAATAATTGATTCAGTCAATGATCAATAATGGATGAAGACATGCCAATTAAAACTTGGCAAATGAGTATGCTAATTATGAAGGGCTATGCTGCTCTGTCATAAATAACCCCAAAATCCAGTGGCTTAAAACAAATAATTTTATTTCTCATGCATGATGAAAGGAACCTTCTATTCAGAATCACCCGGGGATTTGTCTTGGAACATTATTCCTGGAATCTGAGGCAAAAAAAAAAAAGCCATATGATTTGCCTACTGGCTCTTAAAAGCTTCCACCTGTAAATGCCTTATTTAATAGGCTAAATCAAGTCACATGGTTATATCTAAATACAAGAGAGTTTTGGAGGTTCAATTCTACTTGTACTCAGGAGGAAAAATGGAATATTTGTGAACAACTCTAATAGAGAAACCTTCAAAAAGAGAGATTAGCAGTTATCACTTTATTCTACTATTAATAGGAAAAATAGACACTGTGTACCCCTGATAGAATGCAATATAGGGTACAAAACACCACCTATGAAGTATGCTTGAAAAACCAAACACCAAACAAAAGAGCTTTTAATGTACACAAGTCCCTAATTCTCAGTTAACAGAAGAAAGAAATACAAAGAAACAAATTAAACGATAAGACTAGAAAACATTAAGACGAACTCAGAATCTGAGATATGTTACGTAAAACATAATTTCCTCAATGTGTCAATAGCATTTTAAAAAATGATCAGTGGAGAGACTTGTCTAGATTAAAAGAGCTAGGAGAAATATAAAAAACAACTGTAATGTCAGAGTCTCGTTAGATCCTAATCTAAACAAACTACCTATAAAGACAAAAATTTTTAATGAGGAAATCTGAATTTAGAAAAGATATTGTATGATACTCAGGAATTATTAATTTTGTTAGTTCTTATAATGTTATCAGAACTAATGTTACATAAGAACATTTTCACAGTTTTAGAGGTGATTCCTACAGTTTGTAGGGGTGAACTGATGTCTCAGATTTACTTTAAAACAATAAATAAAACAATATTTACTTCAAAACAATAAATAAAAATAAATAAAATAAAATGCCTCAGCAAGAAATAAAAAGAGGATACAGGAAATTAATGAGGCAAATAATACCAGTCAGGGACCAATCAGAAAAACAGAAACTACTGTAGGTATTTAAACAGAAGAAATGTAATACAAAAATAAAAATAAGAAAAGGTTACATAAAACGGTTAAAAAAAAAAACGCCTAAGAAGTCATACAAAGGGCTGATAAATTGTGCAATAGCAAAAAGTAGCTACCACCTTTTGGCTTGGAAAGAAACAATCAGAAAGTAATGATGGAGCTAGAACCACCGCAGCCGGGCCAACCACCTGCCACATAAACTGCACTCACCTCATCTCAGGGTTTGCTGCTGAGGGAACCTAAAACAGACAACTTTGTTAAATTTGAGAAATATACTATTTTCTTAGAATAAAGGTTAAACTTTTGTATTGTGTATATTTGAAGAAAATTTTTAAATCTACTTACGAAAATATTCAACCTTTTTTCATAAATGTATACTTTTATTAAGACAAAAACTGACAGTGTGGTATGGCGTTTACATTTAAACAAAGTTTTCACAGAAATCTAATACATGCCTAAAAAGATTTTACAGTGTAGCTCTCATTGCAAGTCTAGATGATGTCAAAAACTGATGGGTCTCATGATTCAAGACAATTAATTCTTAGGATTTTTTAAAATGCTTTTTGTTTGTTGTGTTTTAAAGTGAACCACTGCCGCAGTATGAAAGTTTAATCTTCTCTTGAGACCAGGGCTTTTGAAATCATTCAACTCTTGGAACAAATTCAGTGAAACTTGTGCTTTCAGTGACTGAATGCGGCCATCAATGGTTTCAGAGTTCAAAGTTCAAAAACACAGGCTCCAAGAGTTCTCCGCCCTGAGAGCAGGGGCTTGTCTTCCCTAGTCTCCTGTGCCCTGTATCCCCATCCTCCCTTTCCCAAATACCTCAGCCAGTGGCTTGGATGGACAGGCTGATATTTATACCATCATAATTAGAAAATAAAGAATCGTCTTGTTCAATTTCAGGAATTAGCACCTCTAAGGCAGAATGATCTGCTGATATAGTACTCTGCAATAAAAGACTTTTCCTCCTTAATCAGTTTCCATCTCCAAAACGGCAGCCTTGGTAACTTAGGAGCTGGCTTTGTCCTTTGTGGGTAACAGCATTAAGCTTGGGCAAGGGAACACCTTGGCTTATAGGTTTCAGCCTTTCACAGCTTTTGAACAGTCTCTCACAGTCCTCATTTATGGTGCCAATGACATTTTTTGAAAATGTAAAATATTGCGGACATAGAAGCAAATCATTAGTTGTCTGTTCTTTCCATTATTTCACCATGTCCCCAGTCAGGCCCCAAATTTTAACCAAAATGATCCTCCCTTCTTCCCTACCCCATCCCTCCCACCCCCAAATAATACACAGTCATAGCCAAAACCTACACACATGCTCTGCTGTAAAAATGCAGAGTTAACACTCCTGGGAAGAAGGCTGTGGGCTGTGGAGATGCTCTTTGAAGATCTACAGTATCTGTTTGTTCTCCCACACACCCACACCCAGTTCTGCGACTTCTGTCCTTCATAGAAGGCTCTTCGCTTTTCTCAGCAGAGCGCAGAATGGGTTGCCTTGAACACTTACCCCAATCCCCTCCGCTGGGCAGGTGGGCAAACTATACAGCTTGAGCGGCTTTAAAGCACTTGAGCTGCTGCAGGGTACAGAAACTACACCGGCTCGTCAAAGGACATCTTCTCAAGCCACCTCTACGGTGTCAAGACAAGTAGAATTCCTTCCCTCCCTTACTTGAAACCCACAGTCAGATGTGACAGGGGCTGGTACTCGGGAGAGTTAATTTTTGTCATCATTTTTGTCATCACCCTCCGAGGGGTAGGAATGCCATATCAGCCTTTTCTCATAGAAGGATATGACAACCTGTGGGCACTTGACATTGGCTTCCTCGGCAGAGACCTGGTCAGCCTTATCAGAGTTTTCCCGTTTCATCAGGAACATGAGCTCTCCGCTGGCCTTTGCAGCTCCAATCATCCGCTCCGGCTCCAAACCCAGAGCAAAGCCTGGTGGCTTTTCTGACTCTTCTTTCTTCTTCGGATTTCCTTCCTCTCCCTTATCTTCCGAATCAGAATCAGCTTTGCGCTTGCCTCCCTCTGATCTGTGTCTCAACTGCCGATTTCTGTGACTGTGGAAACTCAGCAGTGAAGCCGGGGCAATCCAGGTGCGCACCTGGCTCCCACGCGCTGTCCTCACCTGAGAAACTCTTCCCCGTCAGGAGGTACTACACTTTGCCCTTCACCACTGCACCGTCGAGAGCTTTTTCCACCACATATTCCTCTTCCTCCTCTCCTAGCACCTCCTCCACTTTCTTGCAGTTTTGTTTTTTCCTTACAGTGCCCGCCAGCTTTCTGGCGTAAGGGTGTCGCTGCTCAAAGCAGCGCTACTGGGCGTTGCGTGGGCCGGCCAGGGAGTGGCACCCAGGAAAGCAACAAGCCGGGTGGCCGCGGTGGAGCCCTCACTGAAGCGGCATACAGGGCCGTCCCCTCTCAATCTTTTTTTGGACGGTGTCTCACTACATTGCCCAGGCTATTCTCAAACTCCTGAGCTCAAGCAATTCTCCTGCCTCAGCCTCCCAAGTAGCCGGGACTACATGCGCCACCATGCCCGGCCACTCTCTGTGTGCAGCCTCATCCAGACATTCCCAGTGCTCGCCTCCAACGTGCCCCAAATTTTCAAGGGTCCCAAATGTTAATAGTGCATACAGGATTATCAGGCACTGTCTCCACCCTACTCAATTGAGGAAACGTGGATTCCCAGCCCCTCTGGAAGTTATTCCAGAACCAGTTTCTGATATCACCAGAGACTGTAGCAGAAACTCAGTGGTACTCTAGAGGAAAACATAGACAAAGATGTTCTCTTTTAGCTGCCAATATAACAACTTGATTCCACGACTTGTGAACCTGATGAGGTTCACCAATCGATTTAAAAGATGAACCTTGGCATTGTGCATTTCCCACATCTGGGGGGGAATCTGCCTGTGCACCTTGTCTCTCTCTCAGAGACTGGCATGCAAATAGTCTTCCCTTCATTTATTTAGAAACTTGCCTTGAGTAAGACCCAGTTATCTCACCTGAAGTGACTTTTCACTTCCATTCTGCATATTCAAAACTCTTGCCTCATCCCTGGGATTCCAGAAATAAAAGAATCAAATGGGAGCGGGGAATGGAGTGAAGGTTCTGTCTGGCGGCAGAGACTCTTGGGTATCCTGTGCACGGACATTTTTCCCTCCTGCCACAGGCCTGATGAGGCATTGGCGAGCACTGGGAAACCCTCTCACCAGGGAGAGGGTTTTGTTTGTTTCGACTGGAAAAACGACACTTGTTCTGCAAATTCCTACAGCTGATACTGCCCCTAGGGGCCTGGTGAGGACTAGCTGCTGGTGTGTGCTGCTTGGTCTTTTTCTTCAGCTACTGCATGTTCCAGGCCTTGAGCAGCTGTGATCACTGAGGATGGCTCAGCTGAGTTTGTTGCTGTTTGGTTTTTACCTCTCTGCATTTCCTGGTTATGAGTGTCTCCTTTGCTTTTATGCTATTTTAGTTTAGTCAAACTTCTATTTTTCTAAAACATCTTTTTAGATTTTGCTTTGCAGGGTAAAAGAAGAAATAAACAGGTTGAGATTCTGCCTGATTTAACTTTCTGGTTTGAAAAATAAATGCACCCAACCAACCAACATGTAACCCTAGCCGAGACTTGAGCTATTATTAAGTACCCCTGCTAATCTGATTCATCTTGACTCTACTTTTCTGTAAAGTTCAAATGCTATAAATTTCTCAAGCATAGTCCCTCAGGAAAATGGCAATAGCTGCATCCCCACATGTGATTAATGCAACGTTGGAAACCCACCTGGAATTCTTCGAGTATTTTCCTCCAGTCTTCCTGGTCATCTCTTCTAAATCTCCACATGTGCAATTATTTCATATAGGTGTCCAAAGTTTACAGGGTAGTTGTCCAATTTCTCTTCCTATAGACTCTCTCCTTGATGGATTTCTGGATTCTGGATTTCTGGATCCCTTTTAGATTTCTGGATTCTGACACCCTATGGAACAATCATTATTCATTATAATTATGCCCCACTTTTGCTCCATCTGATCTAGTGAAAAACTAAAATATCTACCCAATATCTAATATCCTCTTAAAGAGTTAAGCAGAGTAAATCTTCCTTTTTTAGCTTATATCATTTCATCTTTAAGTTCTCATTTCCCTTTCATGTCTATCAAGTCTGTCCTCTAAGGTTTAACTTTTTTTCTAAGGGAATACTGTATTTCTCCAGTTTAACCAAGCTGTCTGTTTTAGATTCCCTCAGCAGCAGACCCTGAGATTAGGCGAGTGCAGTTTATTTGGCAGATGGTCCCAGGAAGCACCAGCCGCAGAGTGGGGAATGAGACAGGAAAGAGGAGGGAGACGGTGCAGGGATCAGTCATGAGCAGATGGCTTCTGCGGGCAACTGGGGCTCAATCTGATGGGTGCCTCAGATAATCCTTGTAAATAGACCTCAGAGATGTCCCACCCAAGGCCAAAGAGAATGGGAATTTATCCTCCAACTCCCGTCCATTATTGGTTGAGAGCTACTCCACAGTCCTTATAATTACTTTTGTTCCAGTCTCTTACAAGCTCTGGAGATACTGCGTAAGTCAATGCCTTACCATCCACTGTGTCCATTCCCAAGTTTTCCACAGGTGAGAGTTTTAGTCATAGTGATGCTATAGCATGCCAGATGTTTTCACCACCCCATTTACCACCAGCAACCAGGTGCTTCTTGCTATTTGTTCAGTGATTATTCCAATTCCAGAGTCCCACCCTGAGGCTCTGCTTTGTAGGCATGTACCTTAGAACCATTGTCTTTAGTCGAGCTACTCCTGAAATAAAACTGGATGTAAGCATTTGAGTGAAATTATTTTATTTGGGAAGTGATCCTAGAAAAGCACTAATAAGAGAGTGGTGAAATGAGACAAGGAAAGGAATGAAGCCAATATAGTGTGTGTTAATGAGGAAGTTACTGATGTGGGCTCCATCCTACTGGAATGTCTTGGAGTCCGTGTATACCTCAGAGTGATTTCAGCAGGAAAGAAGCTGGTGGTTTAGCCACCACCTCCTATCTGTCCTTGGTTGAAAACTGCCCCAGGGGTGTTATTTCCTGGTATTTCTGCCTTTTTCCAGGCAAGGGCTAAGCATGTGTCTTAGTCTGTTTGGGCTGCTATAGCAAAATACCATAAATGGGTTCACTTATAAACAATACAAATTTATTTCTCACAGTTCTGGAAGCTGATAAGTCCACAGTCAGGGCACCAGGAAATTCAGTATCAGTGAAGTAAGGGCCCTCTTCCCGGTCCATAGAGGGTTGTCTTCTCAGCCTCACATGGCGTAAGGGGCAAGGGATCTCTCCAAGGTCTTTTATAAGGGCACAATCCCATTCATGAGGGCCCTGCCCTCATGACCTAATCACCTACCAAGATCCCACCTCCAAATACCATTACATTGGAGATTAGGGTTTCAACATATGAATTTTGGGGAAGACATAAATAATCAGTCTATAGCAGCACGTGACCAGAGGATATCCTCAAAGAGAGCATTGCAGAGGCCTGCAGTAAGAAGCTACAGAAATGTACAGAAATGGCTAGTATTTCAAAGATAAGTGTAGGCACCAATGTTTCACATACAGTCTTCCTTTATTTTGTTTCCATGTTTCCACTCTTCTGTTCTGATAGTGAAACTGAAATATGTTTTTCAGTTCAATCTGGTCACTCTTGAGTCCCTAAACAAAGCTGATTCCTGGAGATGCACTATTCCAGGCATATGCCTTTTTAAATTGTCAACTTAGATTTGAGCTTGCAACTGCTTTATTTTGTTATTTTTTAACCAAAAAAGTTGACATATTTTCTTTAAAGTAATGGTACCCATCGTTTTAAATCTGTTTATGAAATACTCCCATTTCCTCTGGGCAAAGCTACAATTTGGATCTCTAAAATCTAAAGCAGTGATTAGAGAAAATGAATTAACTATAGTCAGATCCAACTGGAAGCCAAATAGGAGAGAGTGACTCTTGAACTTGTTAGCAAACCCCTCCAGATCCATCCTACGGCCCTGAATGCAGGTAATGAAATTTGAGCAAGCTAGGTTAGCACTGACTACCTAGGCCTAGAACTAGCAATTTAAACAAGAGTGCTATAAGATCCTTGTATATATTACACGTGTCTATTCCAAGTTATATTTCTGGATATAGAAATTTTGTGTCAAGGGCATATACTTTAAGTTGTCTAAGTACCTTTAAGAAAAGTTATTCCAATTTAAACTCCAACCAATGGCATGAAAAAGGGGCAGTTTCTATGAACCCTTTCCAATACTGAGCATTTTGATGTCCTCTTTACCTTTATAAAATAGAGACATACTATCTCATTTAAACTTTATTCCAGTGATTTTGTGTAGTTTTATAGTTCTGTTGTTCATTTGCACTGTGTGTGTGTGAATTGGTGTGAGGTCTCTGAATATTAGACTATCAACTGTCATACATATTTTCTAACATTTTCCGTTTGCCTTTCAAATTTGTTTATATTATGGCATACCAAAGATATACAATAATAGTCAAATCTATCCGTTTTAAAATAATTTTTCAAATTATCGTATGTTTGAAACTACTTTTTTCTTTATGATTTTTTTCCCATTGCTTTTAAGTTCAAAAGTCATTCCCTATCTCTATATTAGAAATATATACTTAGGTTTCTTCTAAATTTTAATGCCTTTTTTTAACATTTAAAATGCGCATATGTATGGAATTTATATTAATATATGATATGCTATTTTTTAATTGTTAATTGATCTTAAAACACTAGTTGACTTCTTCTTTTTCCCAGTTGCTTACAGTGTATTTTTAAATAAAGTCAAACATATGCACACCAGGATACCTTTGTAGGTTTCTTTACTGGCCTATTCATCTCTAAATCCCTATGCTAATATCACATTGTTTTGTTAAATATCTGACACATCAAATACCCCCACACTTAAATCCATTTATAAAATTTTCTTATCTGTACTTATTTGCTTATTCTTCAATGAACTTCAAGATTTTATTAGCTATTCTTACTTGTTTATTCTTCAGGAGAACTTTAAAATCATTGCCAAGTTTCATTCCAATGATTTATACTTTGTGAAAAAAAAAAAAAAAGAGAGAGAGAGAGACTAAAATTTTTAAATCTAAAAAGAAAAAAATCATTGCCAAGTTTCAAAATTATCCTAAAATATAATGGGATTTTTAAAGGCATTTCATTATAAACTAATCTAGAAATTGATTTTTAAATTATAGCTACCCTTTCCTTTCAGGAGTGTGGTATGCAGCATCATTTAGTCACTTCTACTTTTCGTGTCCCGTAGTAGTTTATTTTTTTCAAATAGGTCTTGCTTATATATGATTAAGGAGTATGTATAGACAGCCAATGTACAGATAGGAATATATAAGTAAACCCACACACTTTACACAATATACACACACACAACACGATGATAAAGATTTGCTTTGTCACCTAAGATATCTTTTTGTACTACTTGCTAGTCATTGCAGTTATATTTATTTGTAACAGTTTTAATAGTAAGGGTCCAAAACAGATGACATACTAAAGGGATAATTGATAAGAATTTATGAAAAGTCTACTGACAGAGAAATGAGCAGGGATCCAACAAGGGGTGATGAAGCACCAGGGACCAGAGACAATGAGAAGACATCACCTTTACTGGCCTGAAAGAGCAAGGGAAGGACGCTGTGCGGTTTCCAGGAACCCAGTGTCCAGAATGCAGGGAGAGCTGCAGCTACGGGGGAAGGCAGCCTGAACGAATCCATGGCCTGACAGGGAGTAGACAGCAAATAAACGCCATGATTTGTTTCTACGCTTTACTCTCCAACTGGTGCCTCCCACTTGCTGAATCCAACGAAAAGGAAAAGGGCAGAGGAAGCCAGGCAATAGACTGTTTTGAAGAAGTCAATCTCCCTACCAGGTAGAAAAGTGCAGAAAAGGACAAAAAAAGGCTCTCAAGATAAGGAAATAGATGAAGTATGGCTTTTAAATAGGATAGAAACCTATGTACCTGTAAAGAGATAAAAGATTTACACAGGTTGGCAAGAATAAAGATTGAAAATAGTAAGTGAATAAAAACAGGTTAAAAAATACAAGTTCCATATAATTCAATTCATGGATATTTTGGAAACACAGGAAGCAACAGTATATATTTTATGCAAATAAACCTACTTATTAAAAGTAATGTGAAAATGTTAAAAACATAAAAAGGAAAAATATGCATTAATTTCAGGTTGGTGGTTACCTCTGGAAACTAGGAAAGTAAACACTATATAGATGAGAAGTTTATTCTTCTATTTTATTTTGTTTAATTAGAAAAGAAATTTGATGCCTTTTAAAATCTAGATGGTGAGTACATGAATTTCTATTATGCTTTACTTTCCTGTGTACTTTTTTGCATTTTTAAATATTTCATAATTAACTGTAAAATAAAAAGCCTGTCCTTTCCCTGTACCTAGTCACATTTTGACCACTTGACCCCAGCTCCCTGTGCTGTATCAGCACTGGCCTCTTTTCCACACATGTCATGCTTTCTCCCGCCACAGGCTGCTGTGTGGTCTGCTCTCCCTGCCTGAAATAGTCTCCTCCTCTTCCCATTCACCTGGCACCTCAGATAGCCGAGGTGCCTCAGCTCCCATCCCATGCATGGCTGAAGTGGGCACCTTGATCTTGAACTTCTACCCTCCAGAAGTGTGAGAAAATAAATTTCTATTATTTAAGCCACCCAGTCTGTGGTACATAGTTACAGCAGTCTTAGTAAATTAATACATTCCCTTTTTCCTTTTTAGTTCAGTATCATATAGCACAGAGAAAATATACCATAGACATTGATAAATGTTTTTCCATGTGAATTGAATTAATCACCAGGTGTTTGACTTCCCAGTAAGGATGTAAAAACTTTGGCTTTGGAGTAAAAACTGAGTTAACATTTCTGCCACCTTACTGGCTGAGTACCGTTGAGAAAGAAAGCAAATGTTAGGTTAAATATGGGGATAATAATCATCTAATTCATGGGAGTATTTTGATAATTAAATGAGATACTGTATGGAAAGTATTCAACATAGTACTTGAAAAATAATAAGCACTCAATAAATATTAACTACTTTTGCTGCCATAATTATTTTATTGTATATGGTATAGCAGGATGGAGAAATATATAGAAGTACATTTTAGTGATCCAGTGTAGGGTAGATAATTTATGGTATATTGTACATTTTCTTCAACAGCTTAATTATAAATGAACTGAATAACATACTAAGCCCTGCCAAAGAAGGATGTCTTTGCTCACCATATACTAAAATGCTTTATGGGAATATTCCCACTTTTTTGGCTCTCAAAACCAATATTCATTACCAAGAGACATGTCCATAGAATGAGATAAGCCCAACTGCCCAGGAAATTCCCCAAATTGACAGGCTATTAAGTTTCAGCTTCAGAAGGAAGTTCATCCAGGGGTAGGGCCTCTGAAACACTGAAACTATCCTAAATGACATTCTTACCAGGACAGAGCTGAATTGGAGGAAAGTAGATCTAAGCACCCGAACAATATTTTTACTCCTTTCTAGAAAATAATATTCTCACTTTGGGTCATTTTCCTGTTTGAGTGGAAAATTTTATATGGAGTAAAAGCAATGAAATACATGTGTTAGGGATAAGAAAATTCAATCTAGAAGAAGACACTAAGGGCTGTTGTTTTTATGAAACACACACATACACAATAAATTAGGGCCCTTTGTCTCTGAGATAACAAGGGAAATGCAGACTATTTCGGGTCACAGGTGAAATCAATAAACTTAAGCAAAGAAGAAACAGAGGGAAGGAAAAAGATGAGGAATAGGCCAACTGTAAACTGAGGTAATGAAGTTGAGACACATTGGCTTCAGCCATCCCTGGGACAAGATGGAACTGACATTTCAAATTAAGAAACACAATCTGCCATCTTGGCTTGAGGAAGCAGACATTGACAACTGGTTATCTCTTTTCGTTTAAACTTTAAGGATGGAGTAGGACGTTTCTGTGTCCCTATAGCTAAGTATTCTTATAATTAAGCAAGAAAATGCTCTAAATTTCGTTAGGATCATATCGACTGGCATACTGCTCTCACAACACCCCTGGAGGGTCTGCTCCACTTGCAATATTGCAAACCAAAATTATTCTGACTCCTGGAAATAAGATACCTCCCCATCTCCAGCCACTCTTCCATCCTCTACAACCACAGGTACAAAATCTGCAGAGAAACCCAAGATTAGGAGATACCTAAATGTCTGGATGCCTTTTCCCACCTAGCAGGATAAAGCATCAACTTCTGTGAGCATGCCATATTCCAAATTACTTTACTCTCAAGACTGATAGATCCTACCCCCAAATTGCCCCCATGATTTCTATCATCAACTAAGACAACTTACTCTCCCCTGTAATTCATAAGACATTTACCCCCAGATGAAGTGCCATTACTTCTTCCTCCATATTTCCAACCATTTCCCTCGGAAACTTAGGAGATTACTAAGTAAAATGAGAGAGATCCTCAGGGACATTTCTACTGGTGAATTTATTAATTTTACTTGTTATATTCAGAAAATGATACTCTGTGATTAAAAATAAATGAACTATGGCCACCATTTTAAAAATAAACACAGCTTTACATCTGCATCGATGTGCTCCTTGATAAAGACGTCTGTTCATTTTCTGTTAATAACTCCACGTCCTATGACTGATTCCTGAGAAAATGCTGTATTACAAACACCAGGTGGATCAACGGGCCTGCTGATGATATCAGAGGATAAACCAGTCATAACCCTTCCCATTAAACTTTGGGCAATCACAATACCAACCACTGATGATGATGAAAGGAAAACATTTTTCTAGAGAAGCAAAAAACCATTTATGGGAATGTTTGAGTTGCTGTTCAGTAAACACAGACACTTGGGAAGAGTCAGCCATAAACTGAAAAGTTTGAGTATGAGGGAGTGGGTGGAAAGGACAGCTAGCAGCACAAGGTTTTTATGACCTAAGGATAACAGTTTGTAGATATTGTGTCTATTATCGTAAATATTTCTACAGTCCATTGAGGCAATGATCTCTTCTCCGAAAATGAACACTGATTTGTAGATAGTTAATGACTCAGTTTGTAATAGCTATATTTGTGCATTTAATTTATGGCATTTTCTTTGATCACCATTTAAAAATTATTTAATCATTAAAAATTAAATTCATCACTTCTAGCAGTTATTTCTGTTGTTCCACATTTCATCCCCACAGCCATCTCTAATTACAGCTGCAGTTGAGATGGACCTTGTCTATGCCAGCTGCCAGCATCCCATCTTGAGCATGTTCATTTTGTCTCTGCTCTTCTACATTTTCAAGGCTGAGGAGCTTACTCAGCCCTGCAAAAAGCACAACCCAGAAGCACAGGGGAGTTAAAGGCACCAAGGCAGGCTCAATCAGTGAGAGATGGGAGGCTGGTGGATAAGTGCCCCAACCTGTAGCCCTTTACATGGACAGTCCCAGGAGGCATTCTGAACACTTCTCAGAGAGTCTTGCAAAATTGTGCCACTAGAGCTGTAACTTCAGTGACTCGTTGTAATATTGGCTCTTTCTCTTCCCCTAGCTCATTCTCTCTTAGCTTCTTCACCTCTGGTTCCTGGATTCCCCTCCCAATTAAAGTACCTGCCCTCAACTTCTAATCTCAGCCTCTGCTTTCAGGAGAACCCAAACAAAGACATGAAATACCTTAAAATCTAGAGATACCTAGACAGTGGAAATCTAGACAACGAAAAGGCAGAAACCTGGAAATAAAGGCAGTGAGAACAACTTGGAAAAATTACCATCTAGTCACTAAACAATATCCGTTTAGTGCTTACTAAGTGTCATGCACTGTTCCAAGCACTGGAGACACTGCTCCAGGAACCAGACAGTCAAAATAGTCATTTACTGCCAGTCGTGGTAGCACCTGTAGTCCCAGCTACTTGGGAGGCTGAGGCAGAAAGATCACTTGAGCCTAGGAGTTAGAGACCAGCCTGGACAACATAGTGAGACTCTATCTCTACCAAAAAAAAAAAAAAAGTCATTTACTGAGCTAATGTTTGTAAAGCACTTAAGACTGTGCCTAATACAAATCAAGTGCTATGTACATATTAAGTGAATAGAAAATAGATAAATATATTAAATCCTAAGTGTCTACTGATTATTATTCAAAGTTTAAGCCATCTCTCAGCCTTTTAACAAACACTGATATTTCTAATTAAACTTTTTATTTTCATATAATTATAAATTCAAGGAAGAGAAGTTGGTTAATGGGTACAACTACAGAGTTAGAAAGAATAAGTTCTAGTGTTTGATAGCACAGTAGGGTGACTATAGTTTACAACTGATTGTATGTTTCACAATAGCTAGAAGATTTGAAATGTTTCCAACACAAAGAAATGAGAAATCTTTGAGGAAATGGATACCCTAAATACTCTGATTTGATCATTACACTGTATACATGTATCAGGCGGGAGGAAGGAGGAGGGGATGGGTAAATCCACACCTAATGGGTGCAGTACCCACTGTCTGGGGAATGGGCATGCTTGTAGCTGTGACTTGGGCAGTGCAAAAGCAATATAGGTAACCAAAGCATTTTTACCCCTCTAATACTCTGAAATAAAAAATAAAAATCAAAAAAAGTCACACAGAGTCCAAAAATATGTATAATTATTATGTATCAAAAAAAGAAATAATAACAGATCCCGTGGACCCTTTATCTAAGTAATTTTTTTTTTTTTTTTTTTTTTAGCAGTGAACACAGCATGTAGATTATCTAAGTAATTTAAGTGTAATTCTACTGCCTGGTGCCTTTCTTTTTTTTCCTGCCTAGAACTTAGGGTCCAACGCTTTTTTGTTTTTAAATGAGGTGAAATTCATGTAACATAAAATTAAAGTACACAGTTTTAAAGCACACAGTTTCTGTTCATTGCATCTGTGAATAGGTCCTACTTTCTTGTTTCTTTGCATACTTCATAATTTTTGTTGAAAACTGGCTATTTTGAATATTATAATATGGTAATTCTGGAAATCGGATTCTTTCCCCCTCATCAGCTTTCTTATTTTATTTTAGCTTGCTGTGTGTCACAGTGGTTTGTTTCTTTAGTTACTTTTCCAAACTATTTTTGTAAAGTCTGTGTTCTTTGTTGAGTGCTGCCCCTGAAGTCTTTGTCCCTTTGGCTAGCATTGACAGATACCGTCTTCAATGCCTGGAGCCAAAAGAGAAAAGAAAAACACATTCCCAGTTTTTGCAAATTGGCTTTGGGTTGGAGAACTCTTTCAATACTTAGCCAGGCTGCTTACAGCTCTGCATGAGCCCACACTTTGTGCTTGCACTGAGCATACATCCTGCCCTGGGCTTGCACGTGGCATTCTAAACTTCCCCATATATGCAGGCACTTTTCAACACCCTAATTTACCAAAGAAACTCTCTTCCTGGCTTTTCCTCCCAGGCTGTTAGAGTGTCTATTTTTTGCCTCAACTGTAATCTTTTGCCCCAGGCAGCAGTTCATTTGCCTAACAATGTTTTTAAGGAATGCCTTGGTTAGGCACTTTTCCACCCTTGGGGAGTTCCCAGTGAGATGCAACAAAACCCAGCAGTACAATCAGTCCTTCAGGTGGTCCCCAGATAGGTCAAAACAGACAATTCTTTGAGAATAAGGTCTGCCTTGCTTCCTTCAGAACCAGGGACCAAGGTCCCACAGTGGGAATGCAGGCTGCTATCTTCAAGGCCACCACCAAGCCAGACAGGGCAGTGAAGGAAGAGTAAGCAAAATGCCACAAAGCTTTCATGTCATTTGTAAGGTGCCTTTTTTTCCCTGCAGCATTTGCTTGCTTTCTACAAACCTTTAGGTATTTTCCAGAGTTCTGATGACATTGCTTCTGACAGATTTTGCTTGAGTTTTGGTGTTTTTGTGGCAGGATGAACCCTTGTATACTCCACCATATTCACTAGCATCACTCCTTCTGACAGTTTTTTTGAATTTCATTTTCCACTCACAGGAGTTTTCAACGGGGAGAAAACTAATAATAAGTATTATCACCAGCCACTAAATAACAACTTTCATGAGGATTTATGGCCCATATTTATTTACATAAAAATATTTAAATATATATATGTAGAAATATTTGTAATAGACATCAGCATCACTCGTGAAAAATGGTACATGCCTGACAAGCAAACTCATTTTCATGGGATGAATTTCCACCTCTTTTTACACTATTCTTAAATATAGGCTGGCATCAACGTAAGGGTCACAATTCCACAAAAACCCACAGCAGAGTCTTGGGTGATGGTGGAAAGACAATTTCCACATTTAAATTTGACAGGAAATCTTCCAGCTTCTCATGTTTGAAACCAAGCGAGAAAGCACCAGATCCATGTGGCCCACCCAACTCACCTCTCACTAACTTAATCCTTCTGGTTATCCTTCTAGAATCTTGATCCCAATCAAGATCAGCCATCTTAATGAATGAAATACAAGACACACTCCTGTCTACTTTCATCTCTCTTTTCTCAACTTCTAGAGGACTTGTCTCTAACAACACTTATTTTCCTTTTTAGTAAAATAACATAAACATCTAAAACTCTTAAATGATAGCATGAGGATAGCCTTTAAAGATGGAAAGTCTTTGTAGGCAACCAAACTATTTAAACACCTTACTTTTGTACTTATCTCAGGGCTGGACACATACGGATGCATTTCAAAACCAAATGGACACGGTCTTCCTTCTCAGATAGGCCCACAGAGCACTGCCTTGGTCATGAGTGTACATAATTCTCAATAGTTTTCCAATTTCCACTACTTTCTAAAAATAAAATAAATACCAAAGTGATGACTATTGAATTAAAGCAAAAAGGCATCTATTTGACAAATAGGCGAGTCTACATATCTATTTTTTCCTCCATTTCAGCCCATTAAAAATTCCAAGCATCTTAGACTCACATACCTGGATCTGAGAAAACAACATACTTTCCAATCTTCCTTCAAAGGGCTGATATACTTCCAAAATATGTAAGAAAACAAACAACAGTTAGAAAAACATATGTCCCAGGAAAGTGTTATTTTGGGAAAACTATCAAGCGTTACAAATATCTTTTGGGTTTTTGTTTTGCTCTTGAGTTATGAATGATTAATAATCTGTCACACTATCCTTTTCACATCTGAGCAAGATGTTGGGAGTAACAGTGGCGCAGAGGTAATAATGGTCCCCAGTCTGCAGGTGGTGCTGGCCAGGGGAATAAATCTGCACAACACACATAGCAATAAAATATGAGGCATGATTAAAATGAGTAAAGTTTGTTCACTTTAAAAAGCCTCCTTGGCTTTGTTTTTTTTTACAAGAAGAAGAAATTAGTACATCTTCAAGGCAAGAGGCAAGGAGTTAATGAAATGCTATATTTGAGTTTCTTAGCTTGTTATCAAGGGCTTCCCAATCCAAAGAGATGAGAACATGTTATCCAAATTAAAAAATTAAAAGTAATCACATTTTAGAGAATGGAATCAAAAGCCCCATTGAACTATGCTTTGTGACTAAATTCCTGTGTGGTCATATATCTTAAAATTTCACATTTTTAATCTGACAGTTTAAATTTACATGAAAAACACTATTTGTGTCTTTGTTTGATTTATGTGTTAAAGGATCCCCAGAGCTCACCTTCAGAACTACTATGTTAATGAAGTGTTCTCCCCATGAGAACATATGTAGACACATAAAATATTATCCAGAACAATGAAGCCAATGAGCTGCATACAGTGGCTAACTGATATTATGAGTTATAATGATATTATGAGTGTGTATGCACCTTGGGTAAACACACTTCTCTGGTTTTAGCCAGCAAATCTGCACTAATAAATTCTAAGTATACACAGGTTGTCTCTCTCATTCCAAAAAAATGTGTTCAAAAGTTGAATGTCTTTGTGGCAACATGGGTGTGCTTGGAGGATATCATGTTAAGTGAAATAAGCCAGGCACAGAAAAACAAATACCACATGTTCTCACTTGTAACTGGAAGCTTAAAAAGTTGATTTCATAGAAGTAGAGAGTAGAAGAGTGGGTTAGTAGGGGCTGGAGAGGTGGGGATGAGGCTGGTTAGTGGATATGAAAGTACAGCTAGACAGGAGAAATACATTCTAGTGTTCTATACCACTGTAGAGTGTATACAAATTTATTGTACATTTTCAAATCACTAGAAGAACAGATTTTGAACATTCCGAATACAAAGAAATGATAAATGTTTGAGATGATAGATATGCTAATCACCCTGATTTAATCATTACACATGGTATACATGTATCAAAATATCATACTGTGCCCATAAATATGTACAATTATTATGTGTCAATTTAAAATAACAATAAATGCAAAAAATAAAATTGAATGTTTGAAAAGCAAATAAAAGATAGACATGTGTTAAGGAAAGTTTACACTTCCCAAAAGCTACATTTGTTAACCAAACTCTGTGTATGATACCTTTCAGATTTGCAATTTATTCTAACAACTAAAGAAACCAAGGAAGGCATCTCCCCTCCTCCTACATGTGTATATACGTGGGTCATGGGGTCAGATCAGAATATCTCCATCTTCATGTCCATGAGCACCTTAAAGAATCCAAAGTTAATTCACACCCTCCACCAAAAACCAAAAAAATCTCTCCTAGTTTTACTCTAACTAAATGACATCTACTCTAGTAAATTATAGATGCAATTGCTGAGAGAGAGGTAGGGAATCTAGAATAACTCTCAGATCTCAGACTTATGTAGCATACTGTTAATTCTACTTTCTAAACATTTGCATCCTCATTGACTTACCTAGGTTCAGACATTCATCATTTCCTAATTGGATTAGTGATCTGGGCAGTTCTCCAGGTTTTCAGTTTGCTGACTTCCCTCGAGACAATCAATCCCCAACATTGTTTTTGGGTGATATTTCTACAATATAAATATGATGAATAGTTGGTGTTCAATAATTGTTGGTACTGTTAAGTGCTTTAATAATTGAAATTGGATAAATCATTGTCTCTAACCTCAGAATGCTTGAAATATACATGAAGAAACAACCAGAAACTGACAAACTAATTTTTCCATCTACACCATCGTACATTTTTCATATTTTTCTTAATTTATAAAATAATTATTGGAATAAGACATTTTACATTTTGAATTTTAGAAGTTTTACATTTCAGCTAAGGCTTTTAATAAATTGGTATTTAGGAAAATAACGTTATACATCATAGTAATATGTCATATGTCATAGTAATATAGTTAATTGTAAATATAATATATGTGTATTATATGTAATGTATAATATAATAATTATAGTTAATGTGGAAAACCCACTGTCAGACTTAATATATAATTGATGAGTTGGCACCAAGTAATTACTACATCATGTTACAAGATATGGATAAATGTTCTACTGTAATTCAGTGCAACAAAAGAGCTAGAAGAATTGTGGTAATAGAGATTTCTGAACACAAAGGTATATAGCACTCAGTGCCATCCATAATCACTTAGAGCAGCTACTTGTACAAATCCTGTTTTATTCAAAACAACTTACAATTAAATATGCAGGTAAAATGTTCTCTAAAGGGTAAAAAAAACACAGAAAATATAAAATTTTCTTTTTTGCTTTTTTTTTTTGTTTTTGTTTTGTTTGCTGTATAATTGATTGGCTCAACAAAATAATGGATCAGTAGCCAAAGCCTAGCTAAAAAAGGATATTAATGATAGTGATAATGATGGTGATTCTAAGGATTGGCCTTCAGGGTCAAAATAAAAAGAATAAATGCATAAAGGAATAAATAGGCTAATAGATAAATGTCAGCAGGTATTTCTTTCTATTATTAAATTCAAACTCAACCAACACCTATTGCTTCAAATTCCTATAATTAATTTAAATTTTCTAAGGCTTATAGCTTTGTTTTTATTTAATCTATGAATTTGTTTCTGTTTGCTAGAAATAACCTCAAACATGAAGGGATTATGACTAGTTTTATACCTATACATATTTAAGAAATAGCATAATAATATTTAAATCAACACTGGAAATCCTTGAAAAATATTTTCTTGTAAATAGGATTTCAATGGTTCTCATGATTGAGAAACACAGCTGAAGGCAATGGGAGAAACATTGATTTTTAATTAGAAGAAGGTCAAAATGTTTGACATGGCAAGTGACTACAAAATCTATTCTCTTTCTTTCCGTCTTCACTTCTGCCACTTCCCCAACCTAAACTGCGACACAAAGCTCCTTGTGGTTCTCTGAACATGTCTGTTCTTTCATTATTCCAATTCTTAACATCAGAATCTTAGTAAACCTCCTAAACTTCCAAAATTACTTGGTGCCCTTCCATACATCCTCTGTCTATCACACATTTGGTGTGACACTCCCAATCATTCTTACAAACTCGACTAAGAAGTCACTCACTCCTTCAGTCCCTGACCGCCAAGAGCAAATGCTCTCAAGGGAGGAGAACAATCTAATCAGTGAGTAAGGAAGGGCATCCTGGATCTAGGAAGCATGATTTTGTGAAGAGTGATCTTGACCAAATGAAGACTAAAGGGAAGGACTGAAAGAGTAGTGAGAAAAGCAATGGAGCAGAGAGGCCAGTGTTTCGGAGATAGATCCACAAGCATTGGTGATGGGTTGCATGGACACGGTGAAAGCTTCAAAGGAGTTTCAAAGACTAAGTGAACAGCAGGGTTTTCAATTCAGAAAGAAAATACTGGAAGAACATGAGTTCAGTTTTGCCCCCAACCTTTGCCATCTTTAATTTCTCTTCCTTGATATTCTTATTCTCAATAGATAGCACCTTATATTTACTGTTTTTAGAACATCTAATACATTGTCCTATAGTTATTTACCTACATAATCCTTCTCCCCTCCCCCATTATACTCCAGGTCTCCCACGATGAGTAGCAGCCTTTTATTCAATTTTGAGTGAGCTGTTCAACTATTAGCACAGGGGACGGAGGGGTGGGGAGGGAGGGAAAGCACAAGGCAGAGGAAGGGGCACAGAAGAACAGGTTTTACAGTAATTATCACATTTTCTGCTTGGCTATTTAACAACCGTATCTACAAAGATGAGTTAAACTGAAGTTTTCACACTCATTCTCATTAATGTTTTGACTACCTCTGAAGATGTGTCTGCTTCTCTGGCAAGCTGAAAACCTAGCATTTCTGACATTGTAGTTTGCATTTATGTGGAGCCTCGTGTGAGTTTGTTTGTTTGTTTGTTTGTTTGTTTTCCACCTGGAAGGTTTTTATCCCTATGGTTATCTAAAGATAACTAGGAATGACTTGAAAACCAACGGATTTAGTAAAAGTCTACAGAGTTAGTGACAGAGCATTGGTTTTTCCTGGCATTAACGCAGTGAGGAAAAAAACAGCAACAAAAGGTCTGTGACTGAACCTATAATGTAAGATTATCTTTACAGAGGTTCACACCCACTAATAACTATTCAGACTGTAAAGAATGAGGAAAGCAATTACCAGACCTGACTGTCATAGAAAGGTCATCTTTAATCCAGGCAACACTGGGTGGCCTCCGTATTGACAGTGCAGTGGGAAACGGGGAGATAAAGTCTTGCTGGAAGAGGACAATCTTGCCAGATGGCATGTGCCCTTTAAAATGACTAACCCCCTGGGGCCTGACAGAGTCTGAATCAGTTGACCCACAAAGCATATTACAGAACTTACTTTTCAGGTCAAGCTGTTGCCAGAAGCTTATGAACAAGCCTCTCAACTTCTCACACATGCTTCTCTGAATAAAATGGAACGGAAGTGCCAAGGAGAAAGCAAAAATGAATGGACATCCCGAGGTACAGAGATGATAGGAGGGATCCTCATGAAGTTAACAATTCTTGCTGCATTTCAGACTGAATGATAGCACTATATCCTCGGCCTTGGAGCCAAGGCTTAAGTATGCACTTGCATCCATTGCAGCAAACAGAAGCAGAGCATGATGAAGAATTGCCAATTTTTAAATTTCCTGAATTGAGCCAACAGATGAAACTGTGCCAATAGGCAAGAGTTCCCAGAGCTAAGAGGATAGACTCCTTGAGAAAAAACCAGGAGAAAGTGGAAAACGAGATGAATGCCCATCGATGGACAGTTGGCAACTGCAGATGGAAAAATCAGAGGGAAACATTTACACGATGAGCCTGAGCTGCTCTCAAACTCTTTTAGACCTTAAGATAAGGATTTCAAGTATATAACAAGAGTTATAATATCCTTGAGACAGGGCTCATTGTCTAAACATTTTAGTAGCCCCTACTACATCTAGCCTACTTATGGGTTTATATTATTAATAATGGAATTTAAAACATTCAAATTCTCATTTAGTCCCATTTTTCCTTTTCTGGATTTTTGTTTCCTTCATCCGTCTCAATTTGGTAATATGCCAGTCTCCTTTTAACTCATTTGTAAGCCCCTAATATAGCACACATGATTTGCCATATAGTTTATCACATCTTACCTGGCAACAGGAAATATATTTTATATGGCACAAGTCAGGCAATCAGAAACCTATTGTTTTTAAGGTCTTGTGTATCAATTTTACAGAAAATAATTATTATTATCTATTCAGGGGGCTTGGAAACACCTGAGTGCTTGAGGCTCTCTACTGCAAGTACTTTTACTAGATGTAAAAAAATGTTGCCATTCATCTTTTATCCTTAATTTGTGATTTTTATTCATAACGTGTTTATGATAATCACACAGGCGTTCAGTAATACTGGTTCCACATTTTTTCCTGGATTGTTGACTTCTTCCTTTTTGTTGGCTATTTTCTCTAAACATGTAGACTTCTCAAGAATCTGACATCTTAAAACACCTACATCCTACACACACATGTGCACGCACACACACAGCCCTCCCTTACCCTATTTCCAACTCTATCTACCTCTACGGCTCTAATTAGTTTCACAACAGAATTCTTGGTATGTTTGTCTAAATGCATTGACTTGGGCAACTCTCCTCTCATTCCTTTCTCCATTCACTCTGATCTGACTTTTGCCCAAGATCGCTATTTATATCCTAGTTTCCAAATCCTAAAAATACTTTTTGATATTTCCTTTACTTGAACTGTTGTCTTAGCCATCCATCAATAAATCACCTGAACCAGAGTCTTCAGCTTGGTTTCTAAGGAGCCCAAGCTGTCAGGAGGAGCCTGTGAGAGCATGAAGGAGCTAGGATAGAAAAGAGGAAGGGAAAGAGGTTAAGCAAGGATGTGGTTTCAGGTAGAAACCAGTCTTCACCTGATTCCACAGGAAGCTCTGGAACATAAATTGTACTGCAGAGTCCGTTTCACCCTGAAGCAAAGGATCAGAGCTTCTGCATATTTTGTATAGTCAGACGTTGGGGCAATGACCAGGAATAGCTAATAAAGTCCTGTAATTGCCCAAGGTCAAACCTCCAAAGTGAAAGAGAACCCAAGAAATCTGGTGTGTAAACTAACAGCACCTGCTATAGCTTTCTTCCCACTTGACATTTAATTACTGGTTCTTTCTCGACACACTCTTATTTGGTTTCTGCAACACTCTCTTGGTTTATTTTCTACTTCTCAGCATCTTGGTTTTGCTTCCTATTCCTGCTCTGTAACCATTGTTATTCTCTAGAGTTTTCCCACTCTGCTTTCTCCTCAGGTGATCTCACTAACATGGACGACTTCAAATACCATCAGTATGCCTTTGACTCCTGTCTTAGGTCAGGTTTCCTAGAAACAGCCTGAGATGAGGATCCTTGCTAAAATTATTTATTCAAGAAATGCTCTCAGGGGGAGGGAGGCAAAAGAAGCAAGATAGGATGAAGAAAATAACCAAACAAGAATGTGGTCTTGTCTGGAGACTAGCTTCAGTTTGATACCATGGAAGAGCTCTGGATTACAAATTGCACGCAGCTTTGGTCTCATTTTAGGGGAAGAAGGCTGTGCCCCTTTGTATGCTCGTTGTACCCTCATGTCAATCATTGATTTTTGTCTGTCTGAGAAAGTGGGGATGGGGGATGCCGCACAAAATCTCCTAGGTGAGAATATTAGAGACAGCTAGTCTTCTCTGTCTGACAATCTACTCAGTCTGACAGCTGTTTCTTAACCAACCCCAAAGCATCTGCTGAGAGGTGGGTACACCAAATGGTAAAGAAGATCTGGGCAAGGCGCAAACACATCCACTACAATCCACCCTTGCATTTCTCAGATCTACTTGCTTTTCACAGTAAGTTTATTTAATCTAGGCACAACTTCTCCAAGATTCTGATTAGTCACAATTTCTGGGTAAATCTCAAGAGGAAGATCAGTGGCATGAACTACAGCCCTTGCTGCTGCAAATGGTCCCAAGGCCATAAATGAAATTTATCATTTCCCTCTTCCCATTCTAGATTTCCCTCTACTTTGTTTATAATATCTGAAGTAGGTGGCTCCCTGATGAGTTAACCAAGAATTTCATCTTTGTGGGGAATCAGCCCTGGTTACCATGCACTTGTCAGTCCATGGTACAGTACTTGTCCATTAACAGATGCAATGAAGTATGGGAGTATCTTGACACCTCAGTGGATGACCTGAGTGACAAATACATTCCTTCCTATTACGTAGCAGCAATCCTTCCCTCCTCCTATGATAATCAAGGTTAATTACTCCCGCAAGCATGGTATCTCCTTTCTCAGCTTGCTAGTCAACTAGCCCAAGGACCCAAAAATGACTAAGCACAAACTATAGCTTTATGTGTACTGGGCTCTCACAATGCCCCTGATGAAACCATCCCTCCTCTGCAAACCAGAACTTCTAGACCTATAAAGCCTAAAGGGTTGAAAGACACAAATTCTCCATTTACTAGTGAACAGGATTATTCCTACTTCTATCCTCTGGTCCTAAAACACATATATTTTACCTATGAGGGACACACAGCACCATATAATGGCTATTGGTTTAAGATGAATACCACATTATGAAGGATAACCTCCCTATTCTTGCAGTGTCACTTCCAAGTTGGCATCTCAGCCGCACTTTCAAGAGGTGTCAGCTTCTGTATGGTATGGAATACAGTATGACCGGTGAACTCATGGACATGTACCAACAACTTTACCTCTTTTCTTGGACACCTGGTTTGTTCTGATGTTATGTGAGATTCCATAATGGTAGAACAGACACTGTGAACATAGAGTAGTAAAGTCTGAGACACTGCAATACCTGGCAAACAATACCTGGAATTCATGCCAATCCAATCAGCAGTAATCTCTGATCTTTCCAGCATGGAAGGAATCTTGTGTAATCAACTTCCTATCAGATGGCCCCTGTGCAACCTCCATCACTGCTACTAATAATACTCCAGAGCCTGAGCTCATGTCACAGACACTGGGATGGCCAAGGACAGCGACTGGCAGATGTCTCCTGACCGAGTCATTCCACCCACTTGGTAGTTTCATGCATCTTCTGAAGTGGACATATTCTGGTGGATATTAACTTTAACATAAATATCCTCATAATTTGTGTCTACTCTCACAGATTCATCACCATGTCTCTTCCCAAGTATTCGTTGTCCTTCATTTTCCAATCATGTTCCTTTCAGGCTCCTCAAAAAACCCACTAAGCTATTCATCGCTGCCTGTGAGTCCATGTGTACCCTTGCCTTGTGCCAATTTTCTCTCCACTCCCAGCTATGCCCACTGGGAAGATTTCCCCCTCACTACTGTGTTTTAGGGTCACCCCTGAGTGGGACTTTGGTGAGTCAGTATCAAGTTTCAACCAGTCTATCTGTGACCAAGCTGAGCCTTTCTTCCTTCATCAATTTGTCATAAGGAACCCTCCATATATAAATTTAGGCTAAAAAGAAGCATCAACAACAGTGGTAGGTGATGGTGCCTGGACCACTTGCTCAAGGTGCTGATTTGTGCCCTCTGAATGGGCCCTACAAGTGCCACTTCCATCATGCCGTAGATAGCTTCCCATTCCCCTGACCTATGACTTGGTGTATCTGACAATAGTCAGACCATGATGAACAGTTCATAGTCACTTAGGCTCCATGGTGAGACATTCTGTTTCTCTTAGGGCCAATAGCATGCTAAGAGCTGTTTTAACAGTGTATAGTCATTGTAAGCTGCATAAAGCTTCTCCTTACCTTACTCCAGAACTTTATGGGTCTACACTGTTTGCTTTTGCCAGAAATCCAAACAGCAAGTTTCTTTACTTAGCAGGATTGCTTACCCTGAAAAATTAGACCTGCTGCAGTGTCTTTTCTTGACCTTGATCTGATCCTCTCTCAAAGTGAGAAACTTTTAATTTCACCAAGTCAATCGAGCGTGAAGTAATAACAAGTGTAGAATATGTTGACTCCAAACCACAAAGAGTCCTAACAAGTTTTGTGCTTCTTTCTCAGCGGTAGAAAGTGAAAGCTACAGTAACAGTCCTATATTCTGGAAGGGATATAAAAGTATACCCCAAACCAGGAGATTCCTAAACACTTCACTAATATGGCATATCCCTGAATCTTTGTAGGGTCCTCCTCCTACCAACTGGAGCACAAGTGTCTCATCAAGGTGTACAGAATAGTCACCAGTTCTTGACCAAGAGATCCCATTAACATTATGTCATCAGTATAGGGGAGAAATGGTCTTCTGTAGAATGTCCAGACAATCCAGGTCACTTGGATTAAATTATGACAAATAGAATTAATATTATCTTGGATAAGATTTTGAATGTATATTGTTGATCCTTATCTTATGAATACAAACTGTTTTTTCTTCTTCATGGGCAAGTAAAAGAATGAGTTTACCAAATCAATAGTAACATGCCATGTAGGCAAAGTAATGTTAATCTACACTAGCAAAGATAGCATATCCAGTGTACAACTGCATTAGGTTCCTACTTGGTTAGGTTTATGGTACCCCATCATCAATGAAATTGCATATGAGACTTTAATCAATCATACAGGGAGATCTGGACCTTAGAAGGACTCTTTAGACTTGTCACAAATCCAGGACTTTAAATTCCCCCTATTACCCAATCATTGGCAAAATGCTGTTTTCTGGGAAGGAGGATAAACTACGATGATTCAGTTCCTTGAGGCCAGTAGCAGCCAGTATTCCCAGAAGCTGGAGTATAAGTCACCCCTGAAGAAGAAGGCATCTAGGTGAAGCATGATAGTATCTGTTACACTTTCTTACCTACCTTTGATGATATAATGTTGCCACCTGGCCTCAGCTATTCCAGGATCCTATAATCCACAGTACTTCCAGGAATGAGTTAAAAAGACCATCTCTGAGCTCTCAGTGAAGCCAGTACTCCCTCATCTGTGTATTCCTTATTGTGCTGGCAAATGGAGTATCCTGAGGAACATGGTAAACCAGTGACTTTTCTGTTCTTATATGGTAGATCCACTCCAGCATGGATGGAAATTCTATTAATCCACTCATGAATTGAAGGGGAATTGGGTTGATTCCACATCTTTGCAATTGTGAATTGTGCTGCAATAAACTTTCAAGCGCAGGTGTCTTTTTGATGAAGTCTTTTTTTCCTTTGGGTAAATACCCAATAGTGGGATTGCTGGATTGAATGGTAGGTCTACTTTTATGCATCTCTGCTTTGTTTAATGAAAAATCCCTTTTCCTATAAGCTTTCAAATAGAAATGCCAACACATATAAGCCCCATCTCCTGTGGCCAAAAAGTGTCACAGGAAAATGCCTTCATGTTGACAAATTCTTCCTAATCCAATTGTATATCCCATCCCCCTCAATCTAGCACCCTCAAGATTCCCTTCCAGTCATATTCTCATACTTCCCAGCAGTACACATAAGCCGGGTCCAGCTCCCCCTTTGACATACACTATTCATCTTCCTTTAGCAAACCCATACTTGTTCAGTCGGTCTATGTAAATATTTGATCCGAGTTATGGAATAATAGCCAGGAGGAGAGACAGATGTAGATCCTGATAAGGCAAAATATTATCTTAGAAGGCACTGCCTTTTTGAGTTCTTTGCATAGTTTTCAAGCAAGGGGGAAGGGGCCTTCTGTCTTCTGACAATGGGTAGTAGGCCTCTTCAGCAGACCCAAAAGGTTCAGAGGAGTCTGAATATTTAATAACCACTAGTGCCTCTATACAAACAACCCCATTCCAAGTTTCAGGGTCCCACTCCTTCCCCAGCCAGGCTGACGTTGGTATAGAAGACTTGCCTAGGCTGAAAATTCAACCTCCTATGAAGTTTTACTGCTCTGCACCTGATCTTCATCTGTGTCTATCCTCCAACTGCAGGAGATAAAAATCTCTCTAAACACTGTTTTGGGAGCCTGGTGAAAAACATCCCCCCAAATGGAAAAGGT
This sequence comes from Lepilemur ruficaudatus, assembly GCA_963574885.1. Classification (NCBI taxonomy): domain Eukaryota; kingdom Metazoa; phylum Chordata; class Mammalia; order Primates; family Lepilemuridae; genus Lepilemur; species Lepilemur ruficaudatus. Next base: position 27,847 of record CAUYRT010030053.1, read on the forward strand.
GTCTTCTGTGAAACCTAGGAACTAGGCCACACAGCAGGAGGTAAGTGGTAGTCAAGCCAGCGAAGCGTCATCTGTATTTACAGCCGCTCCCCATCGTTCGTATCACTGCATAAGCTCTGCCTCCCCCAATCATCCATGAAAAATTGTCTTCCATGAAACCAGTCCCTGTGCCAAAAATGTAGGGGACCTCTGGTCTAGGGCAGGTCTTTTGAGGCTTTACAAATTGGTCAAAATCTGTGTGTACTCTGATTTTGCTTTCAGAAAATCTCATCTTTATAAATATTTATTTTTAGAATGTTATAAAATCAAACTGATAAGCAGATGTAAAGACCAAAAGACAATGCAGTACAGAAAACGAGTAAGTCAATTATTTTCAAGTCTATGCTATCTCAACATCACTCCTAACCCATAGTCAAAAATATTCTGTCACCTGTTATTTAGCATAATTTTGTAAAATTCAGGAAATGATTTTTCAAATATCTTTTCCCAAAATTATTTACACTAAAGACTACAAAGAAATATATGAGCCACTAAAGACTACAAAGAAATATATGTTGTGACATTCTTGGTATGAAGCTGTTTAATACAAAATAGTTGAACTCTTGGTGTGTCGAAATAAAGTTTTGACAATACAAATAACAAGATACATTAATGTATTATACTAATAAATATAATGTATGAATCAAAACAACACATGCAATATTAATGTATTTGTTAATCTTGATTAAATCATAGCCTAAACTTTTATTTTGGACAATCTAAAATATTATACTTAATAGCATTACAAACAGGTTCAAAAACACACCACATTCTTATTATATGATTTATAACCTACATTATTTGTTATGTAGTCTCTCTATCCCTCAGTTTTCTCATCTGTGAAATGGAAACAATCATACTACTGCATTCATAGAGTTGTGGCTCGGATTCACCAAGTAACATAAGTAAACCTTTTAGGGCAATGCTACCATATAGGAGGTACTCAATAAATGTTAACTGTTATTATTTTATTCTCTCTAAAAGTAAATACATATTCAAAGATATTTCAGGAAAGGGTTATGGCAATTCCTCTTCAACACTAAAGTGTGTCTCACACAGAAGCTATGAATCACCAATAACTAAAGTGACTATCATAACTGACTCCTTGTGATAAATCAGTGTCTGGTGTTTTACTTTTGTTTTTATGAAAAAAGTCTGGGAAAGGAAATTTCCCAATCATGTGTGTAATATGATTTGATAAACTTTAGAATAGGTTATCAATCTCCTGTAATCTTGCTACAATTTTAAGTGATTTTCTTTTTCTGTTCTTACAGATATCCACTTATGAACACCATCATATCATGAAATTACAGACTTGGATTTTAGAATTGAAGAGAGCATTCATGGTTATTGCATTCAAGTTCTCATTCAGAGCAGAATTTACAGTGCAATGTCGACAACATCTGTGACAGGTTTGGCCTCAACACCTCCTCTGTGATGGACATTTGTTGTTTTGCCTGCTGAGTATACATCCTGCCTTCTCTGGCAAGAGTACCGATAATTTTCTTCTGGGGCCCTCCTTTACCTCTACTCTGTTGGGTCATGGGAAGGACTCCTGTTCCATGATTGGCTCATCAGCATATCAAATCCCCCTATCCACAGGAACTGATTTGGAGATAGATATGTTAGTCCAAGAAAACTCAGAAGAGAGTCCCCCTTTTCTACCAACTTACACCTGGGAGGATACAGGTCTGGGCTACTGGTGGCTAATTTGCAACTTTCTTTATAGCCTGTGGAACATAGAATAAAGCCAATACATTGGAAAACAGAAATGAGAGATTTAGATAAATAGGTCTTCTGGCTGGGCGTGGTGGCTCACGCATGTAATCCTAGCACTCTGGGAGGCCGAGGTAGGAGGATCGTTTGAGCTCAGGAGTTCGAGACCAGCCTGAGCAAGAGTAAGACCCCGTCTCTACTAAAAATAGAAATTAATTGGCCAACTAACATATATATATATATATATATATATAATATTAGCCGGGCATGGTGGTGCGTGCCTGTAGTTCCAGCTACTCGGAAGGCTGAAACTGGGGGATCGCTTGAGCCCAGGAGTTTGAGGTTGCTGTGAGCTAGGCTGAAGCCACGGCACTCTAGCCCAGGAAACAGAGTGAGAATCTGTCTCAAAAAAAAAAAAAAGAAAAAAAAGAATAATAATAAAATAAAAAAATATATAAGTAGGTCTTCAATAACATAATTTGAGTCCTTAGATTACACTATACCTGGAGTTTTCAGTTGAGTGAGCCATTAAATTTCTTTTTTGTTGTTGCAACTTTGTTTCTGTCTTGGCCTAAGCCAATGAATGTTAGGTTTTCTGTCACTTGTAAATAGAAGTATGCTAACTGATACACCAAATAGATGTGTTCATAAGTGGCTATTACTAATAGGGTGTCATTGAGCTGAAAGAACTTTCTCTATATATCCTGCACCTATAAGTTCATTTTAAACTTGAGGCCAACTTTACCCTCCATTACTAAATTAATAGCATCTCTTTGCTTTGTATATAGCCACGTTTGACATACAAAAAACACTCAGTGGAAGTTGATTGATATATACAAAAATCTCCTTTTCCAAGGTTATATGAAAGTTAAGATTAATAGTCAAATTGGGTCACTAAATACCATTAACCAAAGTGTCTCTTGCAAGATTAACTGCATTTTTATCTTTTTTTCCTTCAAAGATCTATAAAAACATTTATCACATAGTAGGTATTCATTTGAATCAGAAGCCCTTTAAATAAGCCATAAACAGACTTTAAAGAGTTAAAAATGTTAATATTTTAAAACATCATTGTTTATAATCATTAAAATGGTATGTAAGCCGATGTATAGTATGGTATGAAACCAGTATCTAGCAGAGAATTAATCAATGTATTCTTTGATGTAACTAAATAGGGATAATATCACCGACATCAAACATCTGTTATGTGCTTAGATGCAGGCACTGTGCTAAGTGTTTTGCATACATTATTTTATTTGATTCTCCTAACTATCTATACAGGAGATACCAATAATGAGCTCTCTGAGCCTCAGTTTCTTCGTCTATAGAATGGGGATAAGTAATTTCCCAAGATTACATAACTACTAAATGTTGAAACCCAAGCAAACTGACCTCAAAGCCTATGCTCTCAATCTGAAGATATAAATAAATCTACAAAACATAAACAACCATTCTGAATGGCAAAATGAAAACAAAAATCTCTTTTTTATTTAATTAACCTAAATTTTCTTTGTGCCCAAACACATTCAATTTCTCAGAGTGATGCTCAAGAGTCTATAGAATGTATTTCCATCCCATAAATATTTTCATGCACTCTTCAATCTTTTGGCATCATTTCAAGGTATCATAATGCATATTAAGTAATGATGTCTAAAAGTACAAGGGAGTCCACTATAGGTCAAAATATTATGTCAAAAGGCCGTGGGAAGAGAATGCTATTACTGAATTACCCAATTTTTCAAAACTATTTTAGATTCTTACTAAAGCGTGGGTATCTTTATATATAGATTTTCCAGCAATGATAACTTTGCTTCCTTCTAGTCTATCTTTCCCTTAAGAAAAGTTAACCATATTGGGACTTTTTCATAAAAGCCATTCTCACTGTAGTTAAGTGATATCTCATTGTGGTTTTGATTTGCATTTCCCTGATGATTAGAGATGTTAAGCATTTTTTAAAATACTTATTGGCCATTAGTCTATCTTCTTTTGAAAAGTTTCTGTTCATGTCCTTTGCCCACTTTTTAATTGGGTTGTTTGTTTTTTTTCTTGCTGATTTGTTCTTTATAGATTCTAGTTATCAGCCCTTTGTCGGACATATAGCATGCAAATATTTTCTCCCATTCTGTAGTTTGTCTGTTTGTTCTAATGATTGTTTCCTTGGCTGTGCAGAAGCTTTTTAATTTGATCAGGTTTCATTTATTTAATTTTGTTGTTGCTGTGATTGCTTTTGGGGTCTTCTTCATAAATTTTTTGCCGAGGCTGATGTTGGCTTGGATGAAGAGATAGGAACACTCATACAGTGCTGGTGGGACTGCAAACTAGTAAAACCTCTATGGAAAGTAGTATAGAGATACCTCAAAGAACTAAAAGTAGAACTACCATTTGATCCAGTAATCCCACTACTGGGTATCCACCCAAAGGAAAAAAAGACATTCTATAAAAAAGACATCTGCACACAAATGTTTATAGCAGCACAATTCACAATTGCAAAGATGTGGAAACAACCCAAGTGCCCATCAATACATGCGTGGATTAACAAAATGTGGTATATGTATACAGTGGAGTACTACTCAGCCATAAAAAATGGGGAACTAATACCTCTTTTATTATCCTGGATGGAGCTGGAGCCCATTCTTCTAAGTGAAGTATCACAAGAATGGAAAAACAAACACCACATGCACTCACCATTAAACTGGTACTAATCTATCAACACATGTGCACATACAGAAGTAACATTCATTGGGGATCGGGCAGGTGGGAGGCGGGAGGAGGAGATGGGTAAACTTACACCTAATGGGTGCGGTGCTCACTGTCTGGGGGATGGGCATGCTTGTAACTTTGACTCAGGTGGTACAAAGGCAATTTGTGTGACCAAAGCATTTGTACTCCCATAATATTCTGAAATAACAATTAAAAAAAAAAACAATAAAAGCCAGAATGAAAAACAGAAAAGAACAAAAAAGAAAAAACAAGAAACAGAGACTGGATTTGAATCAAAGGAGCCTGGCCCCAGAGCCTTAATCAACACCACAGATTGCCTTACATGGAAGGAAAAAATGTTTTGAACACTGAAAAAAAAAAAAACCCCTGTTAACCATAATATAAACTACAAAGTGATAAGTAATGTAAGAGAGAAGAATGACACACAGAGAATTAGTCAAGGAAAGCTGACACGGGAATCAAGCCAAAACTTTTTTACGGGAAAAGAATATCTATTTAAAAAAAAAAATGACCTCCATTCTTTTCCCTTAATCTCAGGATGGTTCATATTGGGATGGTGGAGAGACTACTGGATTTCTCCACAGGTGCTTCTGTCCAAGCACGTCATTCATGCGTCCAAGGGCACAGCTGCTGCCGTTAGTGAGTTATCTAGCTTCTGGTGGCAGCACCTTCCAATAGCTATTCCTGAGGGGTTCTATCCATGATGGCAGGAATTTCTATCCTTCTTGCCCACCCTGTGTCTAAACAGTGTCTGGCACAAAGGAAGCATTCAATAAATATTTTTGAATAAGTTCTTTAAATAAAGGATAGGTCTTAACCACTACTGTGACTCTATTTGGCAGCAACCATGAATGAAAATTGCCTTCAGCATCTGCTTGCCTTAATTACTCTAAGTTTAAGGTATTTCTTGCCCCTGAAACAGCTCTTAGATTTCCAGACGCCGGATAACTCAAGGGTAATTTCTGAGCACTACTTCTGTTGAGCAATTGAAGAAATGATCCCTGCTGAGCCCTCTAGGTAAAATTTTACACAGCTCTTTGAAGCAATATCTCTCTGAAGGAATGGTCTGTAGAACTGGAATCTGAGTACAAATCCAACAACCATCACAAAGTCACACAGCCAGCTGTCAGTTTCTTCTTCCTGTGGACCAGGCCAACGTACAATTCCCTGACTCTCTAAGGGAATGCCTTTGATAGTTGAAGCTATCAATAATTCAATTCATCAAATACGTATTAACTATCTATAATGAGGCAGGCACTCTTCCAGATACTTACATATGGCTCATAAATTTCTCCTAAGGGCTTCAACCTTCACATATGGTTTGATTTCTTACATTTATACAGCACTTTGTAGTTCACAAAACACCTATAAATATATTTCCTAACTTAGAGCTTCACATCAGTTCTGTCAGGCAAACATAAATCATTTCCATTTCACCAACGGAAAAAACTTAGGCTTAGAGAAAATAAGAATGTCTAAAGTCACATCAACTCTTAAATGTCTTGGTAGCTTGAAAACAGCAGAGCTGGTTCTCTTACCAAAGTCAGGAACATTTTTCACTAGGTCTCTCTTTTCATTCTCAGGGACTATAGCTTTTTTGTTTGTCTGTTTTTTCTGCTGTTGTTATTCAAGATAGGTATTTATTGATTTATTTATATATTCTATTTTTAAGCATCTAATTTAGTTAAGATACTGGAAATACAATGTGTAAAACACCTTTTCTCAAGGCTATTTTATATTCTAGTGGGAAAAATAAAAATACATATAGGTAATCCTAAAACAGGAAGTGACACATGTCATAAATGAGATACAAAAATAAAAATAAATAAGAGAGATCACTTCCAGCTGGGGAAAGAGCACAAGTAAGACTTCCTGCAAACAAGACATTAGGAATATGTGACTAAACCAGAAAAAAAAAACCCATTTAATGATCTTTGCAAAACAGCCCATTATTTTGGTAAATCATAAGCTAAAAAAAAGATGAAAGAAAACTATGACCCATTTAAAGTTCACGACATTATTCTTCCATCAAAAAAAAATTGAACATGAAAGACACATGCATAAATTCCCACACTGACAAATTGTCTAAGTTAATAGAGGATCTCCACCCACCCACCCCCAACTCACTTTCCATTGGAGGAAATTTAGAGTCTAAATGGATAGAAAATTATAAGCTTCCCACTTTAGCAGAATGAAAACTCATCAGAGATAAATCTTAGTCAGTGCTGGCAGAATCATCTTCCTCCTGGTTAAACTGCATGTGTTAAGTGGATTTCATATTCTGTTCATTCACTTGATTGTACATAACACAAAAAAGTGGCAGTCATGTACAATCCAAATTTGAATCAACTCGAAGCATGTCCTTAGTGCCAGTGCAATTACTGTTAGCTTAGACATCCAGGTGGAAACTCATCAGGCAATATTGTCCTCTTATAGCCGATTGTGTTCACCAAAAATGTACTTGCATCAACAACTAGCCTGTCTTGTTTTTCATGTCAATTTTTCCTCTAATTTTAAAGTATTATACTGGAACCATGAAGAGATTCGGTTTTGTTTTAGAAAAGCAATGCTAGCAGCTAATAGCTATGTTTGACTTGTTTTTTCTTTTAGTCACATGTCTGTAAGGACAGTTAGTATTTGTTTTGATTTTGCTTTCAATGTGCCATTAAGAGAGAAAGGAAAATCACTACTATTTTTTCAAAAGTTCTGAAACTTTGAGATTAAAAACCTCAAAACTATTGGAGTAGAGAAGTCGGTGCAATCATAGGCCTGAAAACAGGAACCCAGGTGGAGAGGACACAGGACACTAAAACAGCACAGCAAAATGAGCCGTGATGCATGTCGGCTCATTCTGTGGCAATAACCAAAATTTAAGTCCTGGAGATGCTAATGCAGATTGTGAATAAAGCAGTTTATATCCCATATTTATACAATGCTTCATAATTTTGCATTCTCCAAATTTTTTATGTCTTTGATTTTTTTTTATATTGGCTTTTTTACTTGAAGCAGATATTCTCATTTTTCAGTTGCAGAAATTAAATCTCATAGAAGAAGGTTTTGACCAAAGTCCAATGATGAGTTTGTGAAGGAGCCAGGACTCGAATCTTGGGCTTCTGGTTCCCAGTCCCAGTGCCTTTTCCCCACCCCGTATTTCTGTTGGGCAGTTTGAAAAAATTCCAAAGTAAGAGTAAGTGAGCTTCTTTATGATAGTAAGTGGTAGAGTAAAGGGATGTACTTCACTTAGCAAAAGGGGGCCTGAGGTAGTGAATTAGAAACGCGGTGAGCAAATATGTTCAAATTATTTAAATCCTTTTTTTTTCTTATTTCAAAATATTAACTAAGGGGGCACAAGTGTTTCTGTTTCATGGATACTTTGAATAATGCTTAGGTCATGGCTTTGGTGTGCCTGTCGCCAAAATAGTGTTCATTATATCCAATAGATAAATTTTTATCCCACACGCCTCTCCCACCCTCCCCCTTTCTTGGGTCCTCTCGTCCTTTATATTGCATTTTACCCATGTGTACACATTGTTTGACTCCCGCTTATTAGTGAGAATATATGAAGTTTGGTTTTCCATTCCTGAGATACTTGACTTAGGATAATGATCTCCAGTTCCATCAAAATTGCTGCAAACGACATTATTTCATTCCTTTTTATGGCCAAGTAGTACTCCATGGTATATATTAATATATACCATGTTTTCTTCGTCCACTTATGAACTGATGGATACTTAGGTTGATTCCACATCTTTGTAATTGTGGATTGTACCACAATGAACATACGAGTGCAGATGTCTTTTTGATAAAATGACTTCGTTTCCTTTGGGTAGCTACCCAGCAGTGGGATTGCTGGATTGAATGGTAGATACACTTTTAGATCTTTGAGGAATCTCCATACTGTTTTCCATAGGTTGTAACAATTTGCAGTCCCACGAAGAGTGTATTTAATGTAAGTGTTCCTTTCTCTCTGCATCCATGCCATCATCTACTATTTTTTGACTTTTTAATAATGGCCATTCTGGTAGGGATAAGGTGGTATCTCATTGTAGTTTTAATTTGCATTTCCCTGATGGTTAGTGATGTTGAGCATTTTTTCATGTTTGTTGGCCATTTTTCTATCTTCTTTCAAAAAACTTCTTTTCATGTCTTTTGCCCACTTTTAATGGGGTTGTTTGCTTTTTTCTTGCTGATTTGTTCTAGTTCTTTATAGATTCTGGTGATTAGACCTTTGTAAATGTACAGTTTGCAAATATTTTCTCCCATTCTGTAGTTTGTCTATTCACTCTGTTGATTATTTCCTTTGCTGTGCAGATGCTTTAATTTAATTGATCCCCATTTATTTATTTTTCTTGTTGCTGTATTTGCCTTTAGGGTCTTAGTCATAAATGCTTTGCCTAAGCTTATGTCTAAAGAGTTTTTCCTATATTTTTCTTTTAGAATTATTTTGGTTTCATGCTTACATTTAAGTCTTTTAGCCATCTTGACTTAATTTTTGTATGTGGTGAGAGATAGGGGTCCTGTTTCATTCTTCTGCATGTGGCTATCCAATATTCCCAGCACCATTTATTAAGTAGGGCTTCCTTTCCCCTGTATATATTCTTGTCTGCTTTTTCAAAGATCAGTTGGTTGTAGATAGATGGTTTTATTTCTGGATTCTCTATGTGGTTTCATTGGTCTGTGTCTCTACTTTTACATCAGTACCATGATGTTTTGGTTACCATAGCCTAGTGGTATAATTTCAAGTCAGGTTATGTGATGCCTCCACATTTGTTCTTTTTGCTTAGGATTGCTTTGGCTATTCAGGATCTTTTTTGGTTCCAAATGAAGCTTAGAATTTTTTTTCTAGATCTGTGAAATATAATGTTGGTATTTTGATGGGAATGGCATTGAATATGTAAATCACCTTGGACAGTATGAACATTTTAATGATGTTGATTCTGCCAATCCATGAGCAAAAAGTGTTTTTCCATTTGTTTGTGTCATTTGTAATTTCTTTCTTCAGTGTTTTATGGTTCTCCTTGTAGAGATCTTTCACCTCCTTGATTAAATATCTTCCTGGGTATTTTATTTTCTTTGTAACTATTATGAATGGTATTGATTCTTTTATTTGACTTTCAGCTTGACTGTTTTAGTATATAGATATGCTACTGGTTTGCTAGTATTTTTTTTTTTTGAGGAATTTTTCACTTATATTCATAAGGGACATTGGTCTGTAGTTTTCTTTTTTTGTTGTGTCCTTTCCTGGCTTTGGTATAAAGGTGATACTAGCTTCCTAGAATGAGTCAGGGAGGATTCTCTCATTCTTGATGTTGTGGAACAGTTTCTGTAGGATAGTTACCAGTTTTTCTTTGTAGGTCTGGTAGAATTCAGCTGTGAATACATCTGGGCCAGGGCTTTTTTTGGTTGGGAGACTTTTTAATTACTGCTTCAATCTCACTACTTAAATCTTTTTAAAAGATCAATTAAAGCTACTCAGAGAAAAAACTTCCCATTTAAAAAAAAGATTGGAAAATCTTGGAGTCCCAGAATAACAAATAGAGAGTTAAAATTCGTTTAGGGATATTTTATTACCAAACAAGGAAGTAAAATAAGATTTCCATATTAATAACTAATAATAATTGAGGACATTATGTACCAGGTACTTAATGCACACTAAAACATTAGACCTTCACCATATCATGAAGCAGGTATTATTGTAGTCTCCATCTTATAGAAGAGGAAAAGAAGAAACAGAGAGGTTGAACAATTTGTCTAAGTCACAGAGCTATAAAGTGGCAAAGACAGGATTTGAATGCAGGAAGTCAAGAGCCTAGTCTAAAGTCCTAATGACCATACTGCCTCTACTAGCTACTAGTTATTGCATTCAAACTATGTCAAGATGTTATGTTATATAATTTACATACAATTCGTATTATTCCTAGGAATCCTAAAATTGATAAAGTCCTCATTTTGTATATGTTATATGTGGGAAAAACAAATTTTAGAGACTACATGAAAAATAAAAGAGCCTGAGAAGGAGACTCTTATGAGAGAGGAAGGGAATAGTAGCATGAAAACAAACCTCACAAAAAGTAAAATAAGTTATTTAAATGCCCATTTCATTTATTAGTCCACTGGTAACTTGGCAAGAGTCACTTCAGGTAAGACATTTCAGGGAGGGGACAGAAATCAAATTATAGTGGGTTGGTGAATGAATAATGTGAAGTAAAGCGAGATGAAGTGAGGAAGTTTCAAAGACAGCATAGAGGAAAGAAGAGAGGGCAGTAGATAGAGGGAACATTATGTCTAACATGAAAGACATTTGGGCATGAAAGACAAGGGACATGGCAAAGAGCCTCTATGTAGGGAGAGATTTAAGATATGGGCAGTCAGTGAAACTAAATCCCTGAGTGAGAGTAAGAAAGATGGAATTCATAGCACCACTGGGGGGATTTGCCTTAAACAGAGAGAGGGCCAACCACATCAAGATGTCTGCTATTAATATATCAAGGGAGATTAAAGAAGTGGAATAAAATGCAAAACACCAAAATATGAGTTTATTTTGATAGGTGAGGAAGAGAAGAGATGAGTGGTGGAGAGCAATCTGAGCACACAGGGTCATGGGACGACTTTGGAGTTCAAAAGATGAGAAAGTCTCTGTCAACAAAATGTGGATCAAAAGCTTAACTTTAAGAACATTGGGCATATGGAATGGTATTAGTAACAGCTTGTCATTTGAGGAAGTATAACATATAAACATTGCCCTATCCAACAATACACTCACGTATTTTAGGAAATAAATTTACTAATCCCTACCACATTATTTTAGGACAGGCAAAATTAGTGTGAGTCATTGGTTATGTGGATCTGCTCCCATCATGATATTTTAATAATTTTTTCCAAATCAACTTTTATTCAAATATGCCCTGCTCTGCTGCCTCTGTGCCTATGCTTCCTGCCAGTACAGTTCCACCTACCAGGCAGTCCAGAAAAGCCTCTGCATCCACTCAGAAGGAGAGCACCCCAAGAGCCCATATCAGACCTTTTCTGCAGAGACTGACTTCTCAGTCCTCTAGGGCTGTGGCCCCTCACTACTGAAAGGGCAGTCTGCAGATCACGGCATGGGCAATAACTGGGCGCTTGTTAGGAATGCAGAATTTGGGGCCCATCCCAGACATACCGAGTCAGAATCTGCATTGTATCAAGATCCTCAGGCCAGTTGTGCACACACTAGAACTTGGGAAGCACTGATTTAGACTTCTCATTACAATCTGTCTTGACTCTATGTAGGTCTACTTGTTTCTCTCCCTCTCAATTTCCAATAGAAAAAATGATCATTTCTCATTTGTATTCCCTATAGCACATTTGCCTCTGAAAAAGAGTTCCAAACTCCCTTAGCTCAGTGTAGGCAGCCCTTCAATTCATTTTCAGGTTAATCTTCTGTTGTTACAACCCTCTAAACCCAACCTACTTGGTTCTACCCACACTCATGCACATTTAAGCCATGTACTGTCATGCCACGATGACTTTTTTTTTTGGGGGGGGGAAACTACAAAGCATTTACAGTACAATGTTTACAGTCACACTTTGTAGTGAACTGATTTCCCAAAATATATTACCACTCAAGTTTACTTATCTTGTTACATTCAAAAATCTACTCTGTCAAAGTAGTCCATAGAGTACATACATAGTGCTCCAACTGTATCTACATACAACCAAAACTCCATTTTAAGTGTACAATTAAATGATTTTCAGTGGATTTACCGAGGTGTACAGTTAATCACATGAATCAGTTTTTGTCATGCTATTCTTTTGACCCTTTCCAACTCTTTTCCTCTTGATAAACTACTACCCATCATAAAAGTCAATTGTCACCTGTCCTAAAAAGCATTGTCCAACCATCCCATATGCAGAGCTGCTCTTCTTTCTACCATTATTTCTCTTTGTTATATTTCTAATATATCAGGTATAAACCTTATAATAATTATCTATCTATGTCACCAAATAAAATATGAAGTCCATAAGGGTAGAGCCTGCATTTTATTCATCTTATATCCCTAGCACAATTTCTAGCACCTAGGTTGAAATCAAGACATGGTTATAATGGAGAGCTATATATAAATGTGGATATGGATATAAATATCAATATAAATATCAATATCAATATAAATATCAAATATTAATATTTAATTTAAATATTTAATTAATTTAATTTAAAATTAATTTAAATATTTAAATATTTTATTTAAGTATATTAGATTTTATATATAGTATATATAATTTTTATATAGTCAATTTTTATACAGAGTTTATGTCTAGCTTATGTATTTAGTATATATACTTTATACTTTATATATAGTTTATATGTATATAAAATTAATAAATATATTTAGCAGATATGTATGTGTTTGTGTTTGTGTGTCTTTAGGATATATGGATTAGCTGAGTTTTCTCAGGAGAAAATATGAAGAGAAGGTCATGAGAATATATCAAAAACAAGGGAGTTGTGGAAAATGTTTTATTCCCACAACCCAGAAATGACTAATATAATGGCACAAATCCCATGAGCTTAGTGGATTTGTTTTTGGCAAAAGGTACATGTGCTAAATAGTTAGGCAAATATCTAATCACCTGGGTTGCCACAACTAGATTGATAACTGTTTTACTTTAGGCTCTGAAAGACTTTAGGCCCTTCCAATTCCTATTTGAACTACTTATAATACAAAAATGGCTTTTTTGGTCACAGTTTCAACAATCAGTAAATAAACAAGTTTTCATAGAATATTTAAAATGTATAATATCAGAGTCATAGAAGGAGTGGTCCCTGCTCCATGGGAAAGGAAGTGGGGAGGTAAGAAAAAAAGAATTATTCAGCCCTACTCTATACCAGGCATTATTCTAGACATTTTACATGCATTCTCATTTTTATCCTCATGATAACTCTAAGAGATAACCGTTGTGTTATTTTCCTCCAAGAATATTTTGTATCTATATATTCATAAATTATTATTTAATAAAAAGTGTTGTATCTCAAAATCACCAAGAACAAAAATGCTCATCTTAACACTCATCTTTCAGAATAACAATGTCCATTTTATTTTAGACAGTCTAACAATTTTAATGCATCCTGTGAAACAACTTGTCACACCACCAATAAACACTGGCATAATACTGTTTTAAGAGCTAAATGTGGTGGGAAAACTTGCTAGAAAGTTTTTATATATAAGCTTCCCGAAACTTGTCAACATTCAGATACTTAGCACTAACAACTGCATCAATACCTGACTTCAGGTTGATGGTGAGACTCAAATACTAGGTTAACTGTAAAAGGTACCAATATGTCAAGAGTGTTCTGAGTCAACACTTCCAGAGAGAAGATCATCTGATACTAAGAAGCCAACATAACTACTGTTCATAGTGTCATGGTTGTAAGTTGTGTGAGTTAACAGCAACCTTATTGAATGTTCTCAGTTCTGAAAAACACATTTCTACATCTATTGAAATACCCAAAGAGAAATGTTATGTTAATTTTTTATATCAGTTTGACTGGGTCATAGGTGACCATACATTTGGTCAAACATTATCCTGGCTGTGTCTGTAAGGGTGTCTCTTGTTGAGATTAACATTTGAATCTCTGGTAGACTGAGTAAAGCAGATTTCCCTCCCTAATGTGTGTGGGACTCATCTAATCAACTGAAGACCTGAATAGTACAAAAAGGGAACTTTGCCTGCTTGACTGCTTCAGGTAAAACATCAGTTTTCTCCCGATGGGGAAACCTAAATTCTAGCTCCTAGGGCTGGAACTTACACCATCAGCTCTCAGGCCTTTGGACTTGCACTAGAAGTTACACCATTGACTCTCCTGGTTCTCAGGCCTTTGGACTTACACTAGAACTATGTCACCAGCTCTGCTGGGTCTTCAGCTCGCCAATGGCAGGTCTTGGGACTTCTCAGCTTCCATGATCATGTGAGCCAATTCCCTATAATAAATCGAGAGTTGGGGGTGGACAGTGAGAGGGGTATAATAGATAGTTCTGTTTCTTTGGAGAATCCTAATAAAATAACTTATGTTTATAACTCACCACTTGTTTAAAATAAAAGACAACACTTGAAGCCAACTCTTTTGGAAATACTAGAATTGTCCATATTCCTCAACAATGTTCCTATGGTGTTTCAATGATGTGCAATCAGCATAAACATCATGAATTAAAAGTTGAAGTCCCACTTTTGTCAAAACCTAAGGAGAAAAAGGATGGTGACCAAGAGCTCTGGGGAGAGAATTCAGATCACAATTTAACAGTGCTTCCTTAAGGCCTTTACATACATCATCTCAGTTAATTCTTATAATAACCACAATATAAATATTTTTCTGACTTTACAGGCTTTATAGGCTTAGAGAGTTTAAGTAACTAACCCTATCACTTACTAGCTGATTGACTTTAGTCAGTTTAATATAATGTCTCTTGAAAGATGAAGATATCTTCATCTTTAAGTTGGGGATTGGACTGCTCACTCTCAGAGATGTTCTAATGATTGAGTACATCTGAAATACAACAAGTGTTCAATAAATACTAATTTCTTTTTCCTTAACTGTAGGTCAACAAAATTCCAATAAATAATAACCCAGATCATATCCTAGAGTTTCATGTAACTATAACAGGTTGTAATTCAAAAAACAATAAGAGGATCAAGCTCTAGCTATATATTTTCACACTAAAAAATATATAACTGAGCAGTTCTTCAGCTGCTAGAGAATCTTTAATAAGCAAATTGGAAATGTCTAATTTTTTTTTTTTTTTTTTGAGACTAAAGTCTCACTTTGTTGCCTGGGCTAGAGTGCCATGGCATCAGCCTAGCTCACAGCAACTTCCAACTCCTGGGCTCAAGCAATCCTTCTGCCTCAGCCTTCTGAGTAGCTGGGACTACAGGCGTGTGCCACCATGCCCAGCTTATTTTTTCTATATATTTTTAGTTGGCCAATTAATTTCTTTCTATTTTTAGTAGAGACGTGGTCTCGCTCTTGCTCAGGCTGGTTTCGAACTCCTGACCTTGAGCAATCCGCCTGCCTCGGCCTTCCAGAGTGCTACGATTACAGGCGTGAGCCACTGCGCCCAGCTGAAAATGTCTAATTTTATACCATCCAATCAGTCCCAGTGTTGGCGTTTCAAGATCTGTTTTGAATGTTGTCACTAAAGTGCTCTTGGAAATTATGGTTTTACTAGTTAAGATTATTTACAAACGTGGCTTCTATTCTCTTAAGCATAATGCTTAATGTATCCTTTTCATCATATATGATTTCTCTGAGATTGTATTGATCATTTTCCACAATGCAGATTATACATAAAATGAAATTCAGTGTTTGCCACAAACAAAGAATTATACAGACCTGCTGCTCCCTCCTGAACAAATGTTACCCAGTCCCCTTTAGAACGGGTGGTTTGATGTGGTGTTAGTGGCTTACACCATTTGGTTTTAGTTCTTTCTTATCTGGTTAAATTGACTCAAAGTTTGGGATTCATAATTTAAGGATATAGTAAAATTTTCTTCTTTTTAAATAAAGCAGTGAAATATTGTAAAGAATCCTTAGTTTTAAATTCACTTCTTTCTCTCTGCATGCCCACATTTGTTACATTTTTGGTGGATGCATGACTTCACACTATGATCTAGCTTTTAAAATCAGACCTAATAATGGAATTCATGCTTGACTGTGATAAATTAAATATAAGACATAGTCCAAAAAGTTTTATTTATATTTTAAGTTCTTTTCCAAAAGCTTATTTTGTGGAAGTGCGCTTTTTTTGATAGAATGGATGCCAATTCCTTACCTAGTCATTTGTTTTCAACTACAACCAGCTGTGTGGTGGGTCTTGGGTACAACTCCACTCATTCTATGCTTCCTTTCCATACACATTTCTTAGAAATTTGTTTTCTTTATTTAAGTTTAACATATTATCTATAACTGAGAGACCTTTGGAATATGTTCTTTTTTGCAAAGTTTAGTTTATTCTTTACCGACTTTAGATCAGTTTTTACTCTCAGATATTTTTGCATGGATCATGGGTGAATTTACCTTGAGAATATTTCTAAAAAGACAACATACTCATTCATGAGAAAATTTGAACAAAAACGTGATACATTAAATAGAATCATTTTATACTTTTTTAATTCCATTTACCTGTAGCTGGTGATCTTATTTATAAACAGCAGAGAAACAAAACATCGTGAGGAGGCTTAAGCAATAAAACATATTTTCTACATCTCTCAACTTTTTTTTCTTTCTTCCCACTCCCCCTTCCCTAGGGGAAACCACAGAGCCCCCTAGGGCCCCTTTTGCCCTCTCTGTTCACAAGTGTAGGGAGAAGAAATTCTGACCACATCCAGGAGAGCTGAAAATATAAGAGTAATTTTCCAGAACAGTCCCAGGACCCACTGAAGTTCAAGCAACAAAGAGTCTCTCTGGCCTACCTTACCAAACTGGCCTTCATATGTCTGCTGCCTGGGTCTCTGTCTTCCTGTATTCTCCTCTGTCACCGTCCTAAGAAAAGTCCCCATTAGGGAAGTTGACTGATGAAGGAAGTCCTCATTCTCATTGCATAGTTGGTATTTGCTGGGACTTTTTACCTGACTTATGAGTAAGAAGTAGCAACCACATATATTTTATGTTTCACATTTATTAACTTTTTAAAATCCTTACAATCTGTAAGCTATATGAAACCCTATAAATGCTAGGACTTCACTTCTCCAAGGGATAGTTAACCCTGTCTCCTAAGCAAAAATCCTCTCACAAATCAAAAATCATTCCACTACCTTAATTGGATAATACTTGTGAGAAAAATACTAACTTTCTCATAAGTCTGTATGTTTTTGCAAGTGAAAACAATTGAATTAATGGTGACATTGGAGCTTTTACTCATAGCAATCAGAAATCTGATGGGGAGGGTACATCCAACGCCTGGGGAAAATAAAGAGGCGTAATGAGAAACATCCTTTCAGCTGTACTCAGCTAAATGAGCAATATAACATCAAAACATTCCTAAGAAACAAGACTTCCCAGCCTCATAATTTTAGAAGTAACAATTTTCCTATTACTTCCAGGGAAAAGTTGTTGATCCTAAAATTTTTTTAAAGTTATCTTTGAGATTTTACGTACTATAATTAATTCAAATACATGGAGAGATGAGGGAGAAGTCTTTCAAATCACATTCTTCCAAAACCATCCTAACTTAACAAAGTCTCCTAAAAACTTCAGAAAATAGTCATGCATCACGTAACAGGGATATGTTCTCAGAAATGCATCGTTAGGTGATTTTGTCGTTGTGCGAACATCGGAGCATACTTACACTAACTTAGATGGCATAGCCTACTACACACCTCAGCTGTATGGTACAGCCTATTGATCCTATGCTACAAACCTGTCCAGTATGTTACTGTATTGATACTGTAGCTAATTGCAACACAACAGTATTTGTATATCTAAATATATCTAAACATAGAAAAGGTACAGTAAAAATACAGTGTAAAAAATAAAATATGATATCTGGATAGGGCACTTATTATGAACGGAGCTTACAGGACTGGAAGTTGCTCTGGGTGAGTCAGTGAGTGAGTGGTAAGACATTATCATACATCACCATAGACTTTATAAACACTGTATACTTAGGCTACACTAAATTTATAAAAAATAATGTAACAGCTGGGCATGGTGGTTCACACCAGTAATCCCAGCACTTTGGGAGGCCAGGGCAGGAGGATTGCTTGAGGCCAGGAATTAGAGACCAGCCTGGGCAACACAGACCCCCAGCTCCATAAAAAATAAAAATTAAAAAGATTAGCTGGAAGTGGTGGTGCTGTCTGCAAAAAGATAAATATAGGCAAAAAGATAAATATAGTAATTGCACTACAATGCTATAACTGCTACAACTTCACTAGACCATACGAATTTTTCAGCTCCGTTATAATCCTATGGAACCACCATCATATATATGCGGTGCATATATTGACCAAAATGTTATGCGGCATGTTACTGTATTGTCTTAGAGCAGTGGCTTTTCAACTTTAATGTACATCAAAATCACCTGAAGGGCTTTTTAAAACAGAACGCTAGGACCACACCTAGAATTTCTGATTTGGTAGGAGTGAGATGAGGCCTTGAGAAGTCAAGATGAGGTCAGGAAGTTCCCATGACACAGACACTACCGATCCAGGCATCACACTTAGAGAATTGTAGGAGCCTTAAATAAGCTACCATATTTATGACATCACTCCCTAATATCAACATATTTTTTGATAGGAAGTTAACTGTTAAATGAACAGAGAAATAACTCCTATTATATCCTGATATGGGAACAAAAATCTGTATTAGGTGATTCAAAAAGTAGCTCTTTCAAAATACAATGTCAGATTCCACTACCGGGCATTTACCCGAAGGAAAAAAAGGCATTTTATAAAAAAGACACTTGCACTCAAATTTTAGAGCAGCATGATTCACAATCGCAAAGATGTGGAATCAACCCAAGTGCCTACCAATACATGAGTGGATTAATAAAATGTGGTATATGTATACCATGGAGTACTACTCAGCCATAAAGAACAATGGTAATCTAGAATCTTTTGTAACAACCTGGATGGAACTGGAGGCCATTCTTCTCAGTAAAGTATCACAAGAATGAAAAAGCAAACACCACATGCACTCACTATTAAATTGAAACTAATCAATCAACACTTACGTGCACATATGGAAGTAACATTCAAGGGAAATCAAGTAGGTGGGACGGGGGAAGAGAGGACGGGTAAATTTACACCTAATGGGTACAAAGCACACTGACTGACTGAAGGGCACACTTACAACTTTGACTCAAACTGTACAAAAGCAAATTATGTAACCAAAACGAATGCAACCCTGTAAAATTCTGAAATTAAAAAAAACACACACACAATTGGAAAAAAAAATGCAATGTCAGGATCACACACTGGATCGCTGATGGGACAGTGGTGAAGTGCATGGTACTGTTTCAAAGCATTACGTCAACTTCTGCCTCCAACCTATAACCTGAACTAGTCATGAGCTTCACATTGGAAAGTCCTTCAGAGGACAACCAGCCAAACATCACTGGTGCCATCTCTAAAAGAAAGAATATCTGAATAGGAGAGATTGGAAGTACAAATTAAAGAAAAGTAGAAAAGATGAGGAACTATACAAAAATGAGGCTTTGAAAAGGCAAAACAAAGCCTCACTCATGATCTTTTATCTGTTAGGAAAAGTTTATTCCAAACTATAAGAATAGATCTTGGCTTGATATTGAAAATAACCTTTCCCAGTGTTTGCTCTGTGTTCATTTGTCTTTTCCCTTCCTTTCTTCCTTTCCACTTCCTAATGGTGGAAGTTTCCTGTTGGTGTTTTTTATTCAACAAGACCACCATTAAGGTTGCATAAAAGTGATAATATCTCATATGGTTTTATTTAAAGACAATCATGTTATAGTATTTCTGGAGGGCAATTTGGCTGTATAAAGCAAATGCCTCTAAAAAGTATATTCTCTCTGACCCAGCAAATCTATTTCTTAGAACTTATCCTGAGGGAAATTAACATGACTGTATCCTCAAACATTAGCAACATGGATATTCATCAGAGCAGGTTTATTTTTAAAACCTTCTGAAAACCTAAACGTCTAATAAAGTAACATTTTAAAATCTGTGACCCATTGAAACAAGCCATGTAAATACTATAGAAAAATTTTTAATTGGCATAAAAAGATATACGAGATACAATACATTTAGAAAAACAAGTCTAAAACAGTATGTTTCAAATTATCATTTTGGAAAAAAAAAGTATATATGAATATGCAAAAGACCATAAGTCTATATCAAAATATTAACCTGTAATGTCACTATCTAAGCCAATAATTATTCAACTTCTTTTTACTTGCCCGTATCTTTTACAATAAACATGCATAAGTTTTATAATAAGAAAAACAAATTTAAATTATTTCAATATTTTTAAATAGTTATAAAGATAATTTTTTGATTCCATAAAAGATAATAAAGACACTGGAGAACTTTATAAAAGCTAATTTTATTTTTATCTATAGATAAATTGAACTAGGGAACCTCAGGGTGATAAGATCTCAGCCAGTTCATAAACAATAAGAAAAAAATCATCTGAGTTGATCAGTGCAAATGTTCAACAAAGCAATTATAAATCCATTTCCAAACAAAAACCTTTTTTTCCATGAAAATATCTAGGGTGAGTAGGAACTGACCGATCTTTAAAGAGTCACGTTATTTCATTGAAAATAAATTTTATTGTTTTTATTTTATATTCAGCAGACAATGCTTCTATTCATAGAAAGGTAAATATTCCAATACTTACTCATTAAAGAACATAATTTCCTTTAGTTATTGTGTCCTAAAATATTCTGTCTCAAGGTATGGCAAGCACAACTGTTTATAGAATGGAAACTACAACCTACTCAGGAACGTGGAGGTATTTCTAAATGGTGTTATTTTCTTCCTTCATGGTAAAGCATGAACGGCCAGCATGTATATTAACCCTTACACATGCTAACTTCCAGTGGTTCTCAAAATGCCAGTGGGAGATTCTTTTTTATTTAAAAGCATCTAAGTTCTAGTCCCAAGCTTTCCACTAACTGCTCTGTGGTTGTGGTTTAATTACTCAAACAATCCTAGATTCTCAAATTCCTCAGCTATAATGGTGAAAACCTTGAAAAAGATGATCTCTAAACCTTAGGATTCTTTCTGCCTCTATCATTCTTACTCTAGGGACTCCTTGCTAATAAAATATTCTCCACTTTGTACAAACTCCAAAGACATGAAAAAAATTATACAAATAATTCTCATTATTCTGCAGGACCCCTTGAAAAATGCAAACTGGAAACAATTATAAAGCTATTTATAAAGACTTACTATTGAAAATGGAATTTTCTGTTTGTTCAAAGTAAGCAATGAAAGGCAACTTCCTATTGAGAAATCAAAACCTAAGAGAACTGTTATGGAAGCTCCTACAAACGTAAATGGCAACTTTTCATCTATTTTTAAATTAAAGTTTACTAATGACTCATCTTTGATATTTGACCATAGATTGTATTTAATTTTTATGTTTGCATGTAATTAAACAATCTTTACTTTTGAACACTGAAATGATTTATATTCTTAACTTGATTTAAAAATAAAATAACATTATTTCTGAAAGTTTCTAGGTCCTACTTGTTTAGATACTACCTTAAGCAGCTGATATCAACCAATTAATGTCAATACCACAAGTATTTGTGAATCTATTAGAAGTTTTTGCAATTCATTCACATAATGATTATCATGAGTATCAAATCAGATAATGTTGCATAGACAAAACATAATAATTCTCATTTTTCAAGTAGACAAATAAACTAATATTGGAGTATTACTTATATAGTCACTAAGCTTTTCTAGTTTAAATGAAAGTTCTCATACAAACTTCACTAAGATCGGAAGATATAAATATTCTCTAAATGAGGAAACAGAAGCTCAAGAATTCTTAAAAATTGTGCCAAGACTAAATAATAAATAATGGTGAATTTGGGGTAATAATCAATTAATATATTAAAATATCTCCAGTTTATGACTCTTAATTGTTTCGATATTTCTAACTTTCAAGTTAAAAAGTGTTATGACTCCTCCTTTATATATTTAGAAATTTTCCACTTAATATTCTGAAAATAAACATCTTTACCCTGAAGGTAATTCAAGTAGACCTTTGTACCTTGCAAACTAAGGAGTCTTACATAAATCATTTATTGAAATACTCATTTATTCAATATGGGACCTGAAATATGCAAAACATCATATATTTGCATACAAATGAATAAAATAAAGTTTTCTAAAAGTTAAAATTTTTCAGCAGATCAATTCTTCTCTCTTACCCTTTATATCCTTCATACACACATTCATCCATCCACCCACCCCTACTACAGGGATGACCATGCCAGGGGCTGAGATAACAAAAATGCCTCCAGCCCCCTAGGGGCTCACACTGCAGTGTGAGAGACTCAGAAAAAAGTAATGCAATTTGGAAAAAAAAATGTTATTATAGAATGTGAACAAAGGTCATAGCACCTACAGAAAGAAAAAAAAACTATAAAATTTTATTTACGTCTTTAATGCATCTTTGCCAGACCTTTGCCATTTTGAAATTGGCATTTGAAGTAATATTTAAAACTGATGCCAAACCACCAATATTCCCATTGCAAATTTTAGTTAGATGAAGCAGTGGTTTTGAGTGTAAGTAGATCTTATATAATGTCAAAATGTTCAATGTGAAGCTAGAAAAAGAAATAGGTTTTATATTTTAAAATAACATACGCAAAATTTTTTTTTCTTCCTAAAATTTTATTGGGGGAAAACTACAAAACATTTACAGTACAATGTTTACAGTCACAATTTGTAGTGAGCTGATTTCCCCAAAATATATTCCACTCAAGTTGACTTATCTTGTTACATTCAAAAACCTACTCTGCCAAAGTAGTCCAGAGAGGCCACTTTATAATGGTGAAAGGGAAGATCCAACAAGAAGATTTAACTATCCTTAATATTTACACACCCAACGTAGGAGCACTTTTCTCTTTTCTTTATGTGTACATACTCACTACATGAATCAGTGTTTACAGTCTGATGGTGATACATGCCATCTGTAAGCTAATATCAACTAATTTTATATTTCTAGCTTAAACCTCCCATCTGACCTCTGGAGGATAATTGCCTACTCATCATCTTCATTTGTATGTCTAACAGTAATATCACGTTTAATTTATCTCCTACTCAACTTCACAATCTTCTTTAACTGGAGACCTCCCCATTTCAATTGATGGATATCTTACTCATCAACAAATCCTATAGACACTCTTTCTTTCTAAAAATATATAGTAAATAATCATTTTAACTGGCAAGTCAGATAATGAGATTACTCTGCTGTTCCCAACCTAGGTAGCTCCCCCATTGATCTTGGATTAAAAGCAAATCATTGCAATGGCTTCCAAGGCCCTATATTAACTAGTGTTCCTTTATCTCTCTGACTTCATCCCTAAAGACTCTCCCTGGGTCAGTGCACTCCAACCACACTGGCCTCCTTGATGTACTTACAATCGAAAAGCTACTCTTTTGTCTTAGGGTATTGGCACAGGATATTACTTAGGCTTGCTTTTCTGTTCAAGTCTGGTGCTGACTGCTGTTCTTAGCCATCACAAAAACGCTAAATTTGTGTAATTGCAGCTTCCTGCTGTTATCTGAAAATGGTAGGAAAGCTCAGCTTTGTATATTGTTTCCTAAAGTATATTAAAATAAAA